>PVIY010044381.1:0-19737 GCA_004026745.1 Myrmecophaga tridactyla
AATAAATGATGTTAAAATAAAAATATTTTCTTATATTAGTTATTCAAAAAGAGGACAGACTATATATGCAAAACCAGTAGTGATATATTTAGTGTTCAAGGCATAGGTGAAACTAAAATATATGACAATAATAGCAAAAAGGATAGGGGTAATTGGAAATATGCTGATCCAAAATTATTACCTTAAACATGAAGCACTACAATATTTATTTGAAAGTAGACTCTGATTAACTACAGGCATACATTTTAAACCCTAGGACAACCATTAAAATGGTTTTTAAGAGATTATACATTTTTAAATGTCTATTAACATAAATAGGGATCGTACAAGAATTCTCATTCATTAAAAGAGAAGGTAGAAAAAGAGGGGGAGAATTAAGTGAAAGATAAAAAACATGAAAATTCCCTAAAAACATTGTGGATTTAATTGTCATAGCAATAATAAATAATCAAATAAACAAATACGACTGGTCTAAATATAATACTTCACAATAAACATCAAATTGAATATAAAACAAGATCCACTATATGATATCTGAAGCCATCCTATTTAAATATAAAGACATAGGTTAAAAATAAATGGATGGAAAATCATATACTAAGCAAACCATAATTGGAATTAAAAGGTAATCATAGTATTGGATAAAATGGACTTCAGGGTAAGGCATAAAATCAGGTCTAAAGTGGAAAAAGATTTTGTAAATGGTTAAAGTGTCAGAAAAAAAAAGCACCACAATCTTAAATGTTTACTCCCCTAATAGGAAACTTTGAAATACTGAACTCAAAACTTAAAGGATAAGGGGTATAAATCTCCCTGGCTACATGGGACAGAAATCCTAGGATAAGCTGGGACTTAGCATCAAGGATTGAGAAAACCTTCTCAACCAAAAGGTGAAAGAGATAAATGAGACAAAATAAAGTGTCAGTGGCTGAGAAATTTCAAACAGATTTGAGAGCTTATCCTGGAGGTTATTCTTATGCATTATATAGATAATCTCTTTTTAGTTTATGTGTATTTGATCAGCTAGAGGGAAGTACCTGAAACCGTAGAACTGCGTTCCAGTAGCCATGTTTCTTGAAGATGATTGTATAATGATATGGCTTTTACAACGTGACTGTGTGATTGTGAAGACCTTGTGTTTGATGCTCCTTTTATTTAGGGTATGGGCAGATGAATAAAAATGTGGATTAAAAAATAAATAATAGGGGGAACAAAGGTTAAAATAAATTGAGTAGAAAAAATAAACTGAAGAAATAAGAGTAGATTGAAATACTAGTGGTTAATGACAGGGAGGGGTAAGGGGTATGGTATGTATGAGATTTTTCTTTTTTCTTTCTTTTCCTGGAGAGATGCAATGTTGAAAAAAATGATCATGGTAATGAATATACAACTATGTGATGATATTGTGAGCTCTTGATTGTACACCATGTATAGAATATTTGTATGTCAAGAAGGTTTGCATGTTTGTTTGTTACAATTTGATAATAAAATATTCATTAAGAAAAACTGTAAAGCTAAACAGACAAATTCATTTTTTTTCCTGAAATTTCATATTCTTTGTCAGTTATTGATATAAAGCGTATATAGAAGGTACACATTTGAACTGAATGAAAAGACAACATATGAAATGTATTAGATACAGCTAAAACATTTCTTAGAAGGAAATTTATAGCATTAAATTCTTATATTGGAAAAGAAGAAAAGTTTCAAATCAGTAATCTAAACCTTCACCTTAAAAATGGAAAACAAAGTGCAAAATAAACCCAAGGCAAGAAGAAATAAGGAAGTAATAAAGTTAAGAGCAGAAATAAATGAAATTGACAGAAAAAACATTAAAGAAAAATCAATACAACAAAAATATTGGTGTTTGAAGACAGCAGTTAAATTGATTGACAGAGAAAATTCACAGACTCATCAAAATTAGTAATGAGATACACAACATCACAACAGACATGTGGACATTATAAAGCTAATGATGGAATCCAATGCAAACCTCATTTCAATAACATAAGTGAATTGTACCAATTAGTTGAAAAACACACAACCTAACAAAACACATTCAGGAAACAAAAAAGACACCACTTTTACATATTAAGAAAATAGAATTTGTATTTACAACCTTCCAAAATAGAAAGCTCTAGGCCAAAAATGTTTTCACTGGAGAATTCTTCTAAATATTTAAGGAAGAAATATTTCAAATTCTTAATATAATCTTATAGAAAATGGTATCAAATGAACATTCATCAACTCCTTTAATAAGCATTTCTCTAACACCTGAGTCAGCAGAGACTTTTCAAGAAAAGAAAGATACAAACACATATCCATTATAAACAATAACAAAAAATCCTTAATAAAATATCATCAATAATTTATGTGAGGTATTATGATAACTATGAAGTTTGTTAGTCCAGAGAAAATGAGCTTAAAGCAGGATAGAATAGGACAACTGCAAGTCCCTGGTTTCTCATCCAACTCTCAAAGAATTAATGGACAACTACAAGTCCCTAGTTTCTTATCTAGCTCCAAAGGAATTAATGCAAACTACAAACTTCCTAAAGCAAGAATTTCCCCTAAAACCCCTAAACCATGGAAACCTCTCCAAATCATAAAAGATTATAAAATTATGGGTCCAAAATGGACTCTTAGTTAATAACAGAAAGCCTGGGTTATAAAGATTGTGTAACATCTGCCCAAAGGCAAGTACCTAATGGCAGGCCACAAGCATCAATACTATCTCCTCCAGAAACAATGCAAACCATGTAAACATTTGGTTATTATAAATTATGTAAACCCCTTGTGTTCAAAAATCACTATGGAAACCTATAACCAACAGAACTTTCCTATGAAGCAAGCTAACCCATTCCACTTAGTGCATATTTCTCCCTTGAACCCACCAGTGTTAACTTCTTTAACATGTACTTTCTCTCTTTAATAAACCTTACAATTTATTTCTACTCTCATTATCTTAATTCTTTCAGGGATAAGACTACTGAACCTGGAACAGGGCTCTGCTGGCACTATTTTCAGTAGGGCTGTGGTTACAAGGTGAGTCAGATTATTGGCATATTTTAAAAGTAGAAGCTAATCAGTTTTGCGGCACATGGGAAAATAGTGTCTGATTTGGGGCTTTATTTCTTTATTTGACATTCAAGTGAACATACTAAGTAGGTAGTTAGATATTTGATTTTGGAATTCAATAGAAAGATCTAAAATGAGGATGCAAATGTGGACATACAAGACTCACTTGAACTTACTTGAACTTAGTATTAATGATGTTCACTTTATTTTGTATGCTAGTTGCATTAATTGTTAAGCCAGAAAGCAATATGCCAGAAATGGAATGGCTTTTAAAAAGGAAATTCAGTAAGTTGTAAGTTACAATTAGAAGGCTCTGAAATGTCCAAACTACGGCACCAACAAGAAGTTACCTTCACTCAAGAAAGGCTGATAGTGTCCTGAACACCTCTGTCTCCTGGGAAGGCACATACCTGGCATCTGCTCGTTCTTATTCTTGGATCCATTGCTTTCAGTTTCTGATGCCAGTGGTTTGCTCTCTAAGTATCTTTAGGTCTTCACTTAGCTCCTCTGGGGCACAACTCTGGGTTCTGGCTTGCTTAGCATCTCATGGGAAGACGCATGGTGACATCTACTGGGCTCTGGCCATGTTTATGCATCTGCTTTCTCTGTCAGCTCTCCAAGCATCTCCAGACATCTGTGTCTCTGTTTGCTCTGACATTTCTTCAAAATTTTTCCCATTTTAGAGGACTCCAGTCAACTAATTCAAGACTCTTCTTGAATGAGTGGAGTCACTTCTCATCAAATAAAAAGGCGAAACCCACAATTGGGTGTGCCACATCTCCATGGAGATAATCAAATCAAAAGTTTCCACCCTACAAATATTGAATCAGAATTAAAAGAACTGTCTACTCTACAAGATTAGATCAGGATTAAAACATGGCTTTTCTGGGGTACATAAAAGTTTCAACGTGGCACACTAATGAATTAAATAGGTGGTGATTCAATACCTTTATATGAGAGAATCATGCTTACAAATAATGGTAGGCAAAATATAATTTCATTTATTCATAAGTGAAAAGTTGCTTAATAGTTGGGAAAACATCTCAAATTATATATGCATGTAAATTATATATATATTATATAGAGATATACAATAGCACTGTATTATGCATATGCATATTTATATTTGTGTACATTTTTGTATATATGTGTAAGGGACAGGCGTTCAAGGAGCTTTGAAGTGGATTGAGTGAATAAGGAAATGGCTCAGGCTTTTATTCTGGTCAGTGGGTGTGGCTTGGATGAGTGTTTCCACATACTTGGGCAGTTGCTTGCATTCTTTGAATCTCCTGCTGGCATCAAAGGAGGGAACACCCAGGCTTTCTTATCAGCTTGCTCAGTTTGGTGGTACAAGGGTGGTACAAGGAGGAATGAAGCTTAAAACTATCAGCAAGTAAGCATCAAGACATGAGGTCAGGCCTTCTTTGTATGCACTAATTTTTAAATTTTATATGCACTAATTTTAAAATTTTATAAATGTTTAAAATTTTACACTACCAACTTCTCAGTAGTCACAAAACCTGCATTATAATCCTATCTAGATTGACCTAACTCATCCTACTAGTAAAGATCCAAATAATAAATTGATCTACTACTTTCATCAGAACAAGTGGAGAAAACTGAACAAACTCCACCATTTTTAAAGGAAAGCTAGTTATTACCTTTGACCTTAAATCCAAGAAAGTTTTCATATGCTTTCCTACTCCCAGTGACTATATTTCTCATTCCCATTGAAAATATGAGGAAAACAATGGAACATGTTTCTGAAAAGTGCAAATATATGTATTTTAAGTGCACGTGGGATGAGGTTTCACAGGATCAAAGAGACCACAGGGCTCATCAGTAAATCCTCTAAATGTTTTTTATTTTTAATGAAAGATTTATCTAGTACTTTTACTGATTTAAGTACAATAATTGGATCTTCAACTCATACTGGGAGAACACTGGTGTATATTGAAGATTCAAGTGAGAATTTGCTTCACAATAAAATCTTGTAAGAAAACCAGCCCTATTCTAAGAATATCTTTGGTTAATATCATTTAACTTACATGAGCTTTAAATATTCATAATGAATGGTAGTTCATAGTAATATCAAGAATGGAGTATGTGGAGTAGCTTGGCATAATGTTCAACCACACACAAAGTTCATGGCTCAATTTGCAGTTGTAGGTTCCCTTTCCTAGCTTTACTATTCTGCTCTTTTCATTCTTTACTAATAATCCAGGGTCCTGCATTAGTCATGTTGGAAATCATTTATTTCATTCTTTCATAAGAAAATCAGGGAAAGAGCAGGAAATATCATTTTGCTCTATTTTGATTTTTATTTTTTAGTTTTTGTTAGAAAGTTTGTGAGTTTACAGAACAATCATGCCTAAAATGCAGGGTTCTTATAAACCACTCCAACACCAACATTTTGCATTGGTGCAGAATATTGATTACAATTGATAACAGCACAGTTTTATAATTGTACTATTAAAGTCCACTGTTGAATTTAAGGTTTCTTATTTGTGCAGTGTGAGTTCACGGATTTTTAATTTTATTTTATTCTGTTACCATATATATATAATCTACATTTCCCCTTTTTATTCATATGTAAACATATATTTCAGGGCCTTCAGAGTAAATTTAATTGCCTTCACAATGTTATGCTGCCATCACCATCATCCATTCCTAAACATTTCCATCATTCTGAATAAGAACTGTACATTTTTAGCCCTAACCTACCATTCCCTAGTCTCACCAAGTCTCCTGGTAACTTATATTATAGAATCTGACTATCAGTTTGATTTTTTCTAGTAGTTTCAAATCAGTGAAATTCTACTTTTGTCCTTTTGTGTCTGGTTTATTTCACTCAACATTAGGATTTTAAAGCTCATCTATGTTATTGTATATGAAGAGTTCATTCTTTTAGAAGGCTGAATAATATACCACATTTTATTTATCCATTTATCAGTTCATGGATACTTGGGTTGCTTCCATCTTTTGGAAATTGTGAATTATACTGTTATGAACATCCATGTGCTAATATCTGTTCAAGTCCCTGCTTTCACTTCTTTTGGGTATATGCCTGGTGGTTGAATTACCAAGACATATGGTAGTTCTATTTCTCTGCATCCTCTCCAACATTTGCTATTTTCCGTCTTTTCATAGTAGCCATTCTAGTGGGTATCACATGGCATGGCATTGTGATTTTAATTTGCATTTCCCTAATGGCTAATGATGTTGAGTATCTATTCATGTGCTCTCTAGTCCATACATCTTCTTTGGAGAGATGTTGATTCAAGTCTTTTGTCCATGCTTTAATCATATTATTTGTCTTTTTGTTTTTAAATGGAAGAATTTTTTTATATCTTTTCTGGATATTAAGCCTTTGTGAGAGGAGATCATTTTAAATTTGGAGTATTTTATCTCATTGTGAATGTTGTCATTTTATTTTCATAAAAAAACATAAAAAGCTTTGATGCACAAAAGTCTTTAATTTTGATTAGGACCTATTTATCTACTTTCTCTTTTGTTGCTTGTGCTTTGGATGTATAATCTAAGAAATCATTGCCTAACACTAGGTCCTGAAGATGCTTTCCTATGTTTTCTACCAGGAGTTTGATAGTTTTAATGCTTATGTTTAGGTTTTGACACATTTTTAATGGATTTTTGTATATGATATGAGGTAGAGGTCCTCCTTTTTCCTGTAAATGGATATACATTTTCCCCATTACCATTTGTTGAAGAGACAATTCTTTCTTAATGAATAGTCTTTGCCATCTTGTCAAAAATCAGTTGGCCATACATATGAGGACTGATTTCTGAGCTCTCAATTTTATTCCACTGATCTCTCTCTCTCTATATATATATATATATATCTGTCCTTGTTCCAGCACCATGCTGTTGTTATTACTGTAGCTTTGTAATACATTTTAAGATTGGGGAGTGTGAGTCTTCCAACTTCATTTTTTTTCAACTTGGCTTTAGCTATTCAGAACCCCGTTCCTTTCCATATACATTTGATGATTGGCTTTTCCATTTCTAAAAAGAAAGTTGTTAGAAATTTTATTGGAATTGCATTGAATCTATAAATTGCTTTGGATAGTTTTGACATCTTAACAACATCTATTCTTCCAGTCCATGAAACCGACTACCCTTAGAGCTATGCCCTCAGTGGTCCAAATTCACTAATTAAAATCCAAGACTAGTGATCGGATATGCACATCCCTGTTCTTCGGGGAGAGGATTTTTATGTCCTGCTCTATTCCTAGGAGCTAGTGATGGACTGGACTCCACGGCAGCCTGCCAGGAAGATGGGCGAATGGTTGCCAGAGCCACCACAAGGAGAGAGCAATTCACGGTTCTTCACACTAATTTATCAGCCTCTTCCTCCTGCTCCTCCCTGGATGCTGTACAGTGTTCTTCTGGCCTCCTGAGTTTCAAAATAGTTGTTTCAGACAGTTCCTGCCTATTTAATAGTTGTTTTGATGGAAAGACTCAGTTTTGGAACTCCCTCCTCCACTATCTTCCCACATTCCTCTAGGAAACATTTTTAAGAAGAAAATAAAGTAGATTTTGTCTTTTGAGTAGTACTATATCTAATGCTCTTTAAATTAGAGGTAAAAATTATAGCCCTCTTATTTAAGAAATATTCAGTGCCGCAGTTACAATACCAATTTGCAGATACCTATTTTTAAAACCATATGTTGTTGGGACTTGAGAAAGGCATAATCAACCTGCTGCTGGAGAAATAGAGGCAGATGTGATCAGCTATCACTCAAGAGATCTGGGACAAACTCACAGAGAAAGGGAAGGTGACACTTTCTTTGAGGCAGTTTGCTCCAAGTTTAAAAAAAGGCCTCGAGAGGTCTTCTAGTTCTGACTTGATTGATGGCTGCATCCTGATGTGTGACTATCAACTCGAACATTTTTGTGGTACATCTAATATAATGAGACAACTGTATTAGCATATAATGACAAAAAATATTAGTCTAACTTTGGAAAATTTCACAAGTGTTATTTTAAGTACCATGATTAATGCTTTGCAGATTAATAATTATTATATGTTTTATTTTGTACTGAGACTAAAATAACGTTTCTGTTAAATGCTTTGAACATTCGTTTTACAAAAGAGATTATGGTTTACCTGGAAGTTGCAAAATTCTCTATTTTAATTGTCTCAAGTACATCTATTAGATATTATTCTTAATCCATGTTGTGAAAAATGCATTGATGCATTGATTAAGAGTGAATGGAATATATTAAAAATGATATATCTTTGCTTTTCAATATAGTGAAACAAATTAAAATCTTTTGTCTTTGAATTTATAATCATATTAAAGATAATCTTAGAATAGGATGATTACCAATTATTTAGCTTTGATGTAATCAATTCAGTATTCACAAAAGTATATATTTCTTTACCCTCATGCCATGCTATGTGGAGGTATAGATGTATTAGAGAAGGAAGAAAGAGCACAGGGTTAGGAACATTTTTTTTTTTTTTTTAACATGGGCAGGCACTGGGAATCGAACCCAGGTCCTCTGGCATGGCAGGCAAGCATTCTTGCCTGCTGAGCCACCGTGGCCCGCCCAAAGGACATTTTTAATTGCATGTCAATTTTTGGACAGCATCAAATAACTTTGCTATTAATATTCTGGAATGCAAAAATGTATTATTTAAACATTCTTTGCTAGTAATTTATTTATTATTTATAGCATGCAACATATTTACTTAGTTTCTTTTAATTGTGAGGCTCTTTTATTTTGTTAGTATTTAATACTTAGGAAATAAAAGGATGTTATTAGAATTTTTATGAATATTATCTCTTTTACTACTATTATAACACAGACAGTTAAGTGTTATTATTCTTTTATATAGATAAGGAAACTGAGCCACAAATAACTGAAGTAACTTGCATAAGAATACAGGACTGGTGGTGTGTGAAACTAGCCTGGTCAGCAGCACATTTCTACCAATGTAGTTACAAAATAAGGACCTAAATCTAACACCAGCCTAAAGAAGAAAATAAGACTAAAAATAAGAGGCAAATCAAAATCTAAGAAATTGGGAAAAAGATTTTGAAGTTGTCAGATTAAAGATAGCCAGAATTTTATATGGAAGTGGGGTTATAGTTCCTTAAATCCTAAAGCACGGATTCAAGATAGACAAAAAATAAAGTGGTGGAGCATGGTGTTGAGTGGTAGAATGCAAACTTTTGATTATCAAGAACTTTTGCTGATATTTACACTTTTCACTTATGCTCTAGATGAGCCATAATTCTGGGAAAGATTCGCCATGCTTGAAATTACAGTAGAAAGTCACAAATTCATTGTGGCAAGGCCCTCTAAGGTAGAATTCGAAATTCCTAACCTTTCTGGTGTATAAATTGTGACATTACCATAGTGCCAGGGAACTCATTGTACTAGGCTTCCCAGTGTTATATTTCAGGGTTGTCTTTTAATATGAATACTAGGTTCTTGAGAAGAAGAGATTTCTATTCTTATAAGGGTAGTTGGAAGTAGAAATCCATATTGTTAACGGTTTCTATGTATCTGAAAATTGTACATCCTAAATAATTCAAAATTTCTTGTTTTTTCCGCTCCACTGTAAAATTCTTGCTGCAAGAGCATTTAACAGACTAATGCATTTTAGCCATTTGTAGGCAGAAATTAATTTTGATATTTGGCAAATACCCAACATTTTATTATTAATAAAGGGGTTATTTACTTGTTTATTATTCCATAATTTCATTAAATGATTGATTCATTAATTCACTTATTTACTAATTTACTGCTTTTTAAATTTACTTATTTATTTAAAAAAATTGAGTGCTTTGTGTCTGGCACTGTTAAAAGTGCTGAATGGAACAGTAATCGAGAAAGGCAAAAATCCCATTTTCAAGTACTTTGCATTTTAGTGATATAGAAAACTAGCAAATGTACAGAATATTAGCTAGTAATACAAATTGTGGAGAAAAGCAAAGAAGGGCAATGGGGTAGAGAGTGGTGTGGTCACAGTCACTGTGTAATGAGTGGCTAACAGAGAAGACTTCTGCTCTCCTTTTCACTGAGGGATCTGAGTTAAGGGACAGAGAGAGCCATGTGATTATCAACTGAATGAATGAGTTTAAAGAAGTTACTGTGGATCCATATCCTTGTGGACCCTTGAGGGAACTCTTATTTCAATAAAATTTTAGGAAAAGTTTCTCAAAAGCTGAGGCATATAACCACATATTTTTTATAGATGCAATCATTTCAGAAATATAGGGCTACAGAGAAAGTCTTCTAGGAATTTGGACATAAAAACATGGGCAATGAGATTTACCGCCCTTTAAGGGCAGCGTTATTTTAAGAAAGTAGTGAAATGATTTAAGATACCCACTATGAGAATAAGGAAAAAAGTCAACAACACATTAACAGCCATGGTCTGGGTGGACCCAGCTGTAACTTTTGAAATCAGGAGACTAGTGGTGGCTGATGGAAAGAAACAACATTGGAAATCATACACATTAATAATATCTTAGAATCAGAAGAAATCCTACCGGTCAACATCATTTATTTTTATATCATCATTTTAAAACTTTGAAAACAGAGTCAGAGAATAAAATCAGTCAGGTTTCTCCAGAGAAACACAACCAATATTTAAAACTTATGGGTGCTGGCAAGTTTGAAATCCATAGGGCATGTTAAGCAGACTGGAAAATCTTAGGAGCGGATGTTTCCGTCTTAAGGCAGAATTCCTTCTTCCTCAGGGAAACTGAGGTCTTCAGTCTTAAGGCCTTTCAAATGATTGGAAGGTCCCACCCATAGTATGAAGTGCAATCTCTCTTGATTAACAACTGATTGCAGAGCCACATCTACAAAATAGCTTCACAACATCACCTAGATTATGTTTGATTGAATAATTGCCTATTATATTCTAGTCAAGCTGACATAGAAAACAAACATTCACCAATGCATAAGTACCTTTATCAAGTTTACCTAATTAGTGAGTGATAAAGCCTAGTCTTGAGTTTCTCTGCACATCCATCCTAGCATTTCTATCATGCTATTACGAGAAATTTTTAGAAGCAATTTGAAGACAACGTTTTTTTTCTGACAAAATAGTTGAACTCCAATAGGCTGTGCTTGTAATTTATTCATTAAATTTGTGGAAAGAAACAGGTTCAAAAGAGCATAACATTATTTTTAAAAACATTATCTTACAGAAGAAAACCTGAATCAAATACCACTAAAAGTAATTTCAACTTTTGGAATAAACTGAACGTGCGCAGGAGTCCTTTAAAGTACAAGCAGACGGAAGTCAGTGGAAGTTTTAATTAAGAGCAAACTATCTGATGGAAGCTCACAAAAACCAATTGTATAAAATCATAATTGACATCCAATTTCTAGTTCTCTTCATGATTGACAAGTTACCTAAACCTCTCCTAAGAAGCTTGCAACTAGTTCTCTAATTTAAAATAAGTATTTTGATAGTAAGCAGACTCTTAAGTTTGTAATAATTGTTGAAATGGATTTCAGTTGGGAAATTGAAAAAATAGGGAAAAAAATCCATTATCTGGAAATAATCTCAAATTTATATCACTTATTTGTTTTTTTCTTGAGAAATACATATTTTAAAGAATTCTATGAAGCACAGCAATCCTGTGGGTTTTTAAACATAAGCTCCATATTTACTCCTCGTATAAATTCAACATATAGGATATATGATCATTTTCAATCAACTTGAGGTAGCAAACAAATAAATAGCAAAAATACATGGATCTTCACAGGGGTAGGGGCAGGGAAGCTTATTGGGCTCTCTTAAATGTTTAAATATCATTTTCAAAATGATATTTTTGTTCTATGTGTATCTCTTGAATCCTGATATCTCGACTGCAAAAACAGCTTGTGAATCTCATTGTATCATCCTAATAACCAGCAAATCTTACTCCACAGATAAACATTTTTAGGACATTTCTAACATCCCTTTTAATTTATTATTCAGTTGCTCATCTGTTTTTACTTGACTGTTTTCTCTTCTCTGTCTTCCATTTATCTAAGGAAATAGACAAAGGGGAATATCTAAATGATGAAAACAAATAAAAAAGTATTTGGTATTTATGAGGTGGTAACTGTGATGTGTGTGCCATAACCATAATAGCTTCCATCTATTGAATACCTAATGGCCAGTGTTGGAGCCTCTAAAATGCACCTTTTTTTTTTTTTCATATACTGGCTTAAATATCCAATTCTAATTTCTAAGTTCTAAGAAAATGTTATTTTGTTTTTAAGTATGAATATATATGTGCTTTCCATCACTTCTTCAATTAACTCATATTCTCACATTTTATAAATTTGCTTCCTTAAGAAATAAAAAACGTCACCTTCCTTTTTAGTACAAGCAACTCTACTGGAATTATTTCAATTGTTAATGCATATATGCACAAATTTTCACCATCAGTTTCTGCTTCAGTTGGAAGAAAATTACAACTTGTTTGTAACAAATTTTGAATAATGTGTATACATGTCATTATATTTCTGCACCAAAATGTTCTTAATTTAATAAAAACATTGCTGTTATGATGATATTGTACCCCTTCAAAATGCCACCAACACAAAAACTAATAAATGGATTCAACGTGAGCTTCTAAATTGAATTCACAATGTCAATTTAGACCTTTACATTGTGTCTGCATTTACAATGTCAGATATTTCAACTCCTATAGAATTCATTTCCTAAACTTTAGCTGATTATCCAAATTGGACTGAAAAAGCAAATCATTAGTAGTTTCAATTAAGCTTTCTGATATTAATTTGAAATATCTCATGAGCTTGATACAAAAATGAAATCACTTAACTGAATATGAAGTTCTAATGGAGATGACATATTATCAATCATTGCTTCATTTTGTTCATACATGTAGAAGCAAACTTGAAGGCAAATGAGTTAATTAATTTAGAACAGTCAGTTGATCTAAATGAAAATTCAAGCTTCAAAGAGTGATATATAAATGTATCTGCAGTTGCAACAGTTAGATTTTCAAATTCAGGTTGTAGAAATAACTTTTGACTTTAGAACCAGATGCAAACAGGGTCAGTGATGTTACCCAGTCCCCAGGGTAGCAGGCAAGTGTTGATAAATTATTGTGAAAATTGCACATTTATCTTCAAATTCCATGAGAAACAAAATTAAATGCTTAAGTTTTCATTAAGTATGCAGTTTTAGCTCATTACAATTGGAAGGGTCATTATATTACACAAACCAATTCCCAAAAATAAAATAAATAGTTTTAGATTTACATTCAACAGTAAATGACAAAATCATTGCAACAAGAGTGCTTAGACTACTCCCTTTAAGTTCTATAGCTAGACTGTTCAGCTTTCCCCAATTTATTGGGAACCTGTAATTGTAGCCTATAATGTGTCTTCTTGTAGCTTTCAATCTCCACTTTCCATTGTCTTGCCTATTAGTGCTCTGGAGACTTCATACATCTCCCTCTGGCAGCATCCTGACTGTTTAGTATAATAATAGTCCAGTAGAAATTTAGCGTTGAATATTTATTTCACCATCACCTAAGACTAGAAAGAATTAGCAGTTCCTAACTAGGAACCCCATCAAAACCCACTTTGAATTATTGAGTGCCTATCTGTTGCCCATAAAAGAGAAGTTTTTCTTTTTCATTCACTGGATTGGATCAGGGAAAGAGGGGGAGTTATTGCTGCTTATATTTTAGATTAAATCATTTGCTACTGTGAGAACTCTCTCCACAACATACACATATAACACATTATTACATAAAATTTTGGAGAGTCTGGGAGTGCAAAATAAATGACCATCTACCAATTTCACCTGGGTATTTTATGTAACTAGTCATTATTATTTATTAAAAACAAAAAATCTGGGACAAAGCTATATCAAATGGAAACCAGGAAAATGAACAATTATCATTCACAGCCTAAATCATTTGGGTTGTTCCCAAATATTTGTACCAGATATTTATGTGAACAGAACAGTGTGTGAATCTTCCTTAGGAGGGGTATATATGATTTAAAACAAACAAAAAAATCCCAAACAAAGAAAGGGCAAAGGGATAACTCCCTAATTATTTCATTAAAATCAGCTGGCATTTTTTAATGCCCTAGCAGCTATAGGGAGTTTTGTAGGCAAAGGAAATTTGTAGCTCCAATTGAGAGCACATGGCTCCAGGTCTGTGCTGATATTTTGGTAGTGTGAAGTTCTTACTCTTCTTACCAGTAACAAGGAAACTTGAATTTATTGTCTATCTGTTATCATCTTTCCACCAGGTATATTGCATAGTAGAAATAGTTCATAAAGCTTAAATCGGTATAAGAGCAACAAGAAAATCCAGGAGCTTTTGATCTACATTTTCCCTTCAAGTATTGATTGTTTACTGTCTACTATTGCCGAGATTACCTCAGAAGACAAATCCATAACAATCGTATCATTTTTTTTCTAGTAAATTGTTGCAAAATTATTTTATTTTAATCTTCTGTATTCTCAAATAAAATGTACACTACTTTAGGGAAAAAATATGTCTATCTTGTTCCATGCTAGTTCTTCATCACCTAAGATAAGATGGGAGAAATATTTGTTAAAAGAATGAAAGTAGCTTTTGCCTTTCTTGCTTATACTGTCCTTTCTTGTTATGGTTCCAATGGTGTATTACACAAGATGTTTAAGCTACAAAAAAACATATGAATGTAGTGACTGTATAAAAATAATTTGATCCACAGAGCATTTTTTAAAAGTTTCTTCCTCTAAACTCACTTAACTCACTATTATCTACCTCTATGCTAGAAATCATCAGTCAATAGACTATCCTAAAATTCTGTAAAAATATTTATATATATGTTTCAATACTTGAATATTCATAAGTTTACTTTTAGATTATTTTTATCACAAATATAATCCCTACTCATGGTCAAAAATTTCATAATATGCAATTGCATTAAATGAAAAGAAAAGTGCTTCAGTTGTGCTCCTCATCCTTGTAGTCCTTTCTTCCTAGAAATAATACTATTAACTATTTCATTTGTAAGTTTTCTGCTTTTAGTTTCCTCTTTGAAAATGACCATAATCATACCCATTAAATGCAAAGGAAAATGTCTTACCTGCACCACTGATTTTTCTAATCATTTCTTCCTAAAGTAAATGCTACTAGTCATTTTTTTTGTAGATAGCACATGTTTGTTCTGCATGGGCAGACACCGGGAATCGAACTCGGGTCTCCGGCATGGCAGGCAAGAACGCTGCCTACTGAGCCACCGTGACCCACCCTAGCATAGAGTTTTTAAAGTGTTGCTGTTGTTATTGTTTTTAAATAATAAGCCTCTGAATTTTTCCATTTTACTTCTTTATGTTTTCTTATTATATTCTGCTTTACTTTGTTCTACTTTCATCTCTCCTCAAACTTACAATGTTGTTATGTTTCTAAATTCTCAAATTAAGTACCTTATTTTAAAATTGAGTAAATTCAACACTCACCACCATGACTTTCATGTTGAAACTTTGAGCAGAGTTACTTGGCTTTTTTTATCTCCTCAGCAGGACTTACGGGGAGTCCTTGTGTTTATGAGGATGATGGCCTTTATTCTTGAATAATGTGTGGACAACCTAATATTTCTAGAACAAAATTTCTTCCTCGGAGTGGTGAATATATGACAGTCTCTGATATTGTTACCGTCTGAATTAGTGGATGATCAACCTAACATTTTCCTCTAGAGTTATTTTTTTTCCCCCAGATAGAATGTTCATGAGATTTTCCTCTAAATTCGGTAATTATTCAGCAGCACACGGCCAACAAGATTTCCCTCACAGGCATATATGTCATTTGTTCCTTAAAGTGTGAAGTGTTCAAATTAGTGTTAAAGTGACTGAGGTGTGATTCTTTTGACTAATTGCTCATTGTTTTCCCTCACTCAAACAGCATACTTGAAATAAATTTTAACAATAGAAATACTTTTTCTCCTGCTCCATCCTTTCATTTATTTAAAAAAAGGCTAACTGTACAAGGTTTTTGTTAGATAATAGGGACAAGGACAAATCAGACACATCTGAAAAGAAGGGTGTTTATTAGGTGAAGGAATTTTCAGACCATGGAACACGGAGAGAATTCTCACTGGAGTCAGAAGGACAGTAATTCAGCAATTTGTTCTGACTCTGCTAACAAATTTTACGAGAAAGATCAAAATATGTTTAAAACTGGGTCATGCTGCTAGTTCATACAGGCCCTCTCCCTGCTTCCCTTTAACAGCCTCATAAAAACACCAAAAAATCAGTCCTTTACAATGCAATAGCTCCTAAAGAGATGAAGAAAACCATAGGTCAGATGCTGGGGAGTTTTTATAAGTGCAGACTTAAACCAGACATTGTTTGTTCTATGAATGAATAGATCAGGTAAGAAATGTAGAGGAAGTAGGATATATCAGTTTATCCATAAAATTTGTTTATATCTATTAAGGACATAAGGGTTTCATTTGGACTTGAGAAACACATTATCTCCACTTCACTTCACAAATAATCTTTGAAATTTCGAAAAGCATTTCCTCTTTTCCATTTTCTATATTAACCCCGTTCTTTATAGAAGATTTCAGGACCCATAATTCTGGGCGCACAATAAGCACCACATAAAAGGAGAAAATGCAGCATGGTTTCACATCCTGAGGTGTCTGCTGGCTCAGTAAATATCACTTGAGGCAGATGCAGGGATTATTGGAGCTCTAAGAGAAATGTATAATGATGATTTTATCTACCTCAATTATCTACCTCTATTATAAAAAAGAAACACAAAGAAATCCTGTATTTAATGCTTTTATAGATCACATTGAACCCAGATGAGGAAACAGTAGATGTAAGAAAATGCTTTTGAGTCTAAACTTTTCCTACTCATTGACAGATCCTGATTTAAGAGAAATAGCTATAGTATATGAATGACTAGTTGGCCTGCTAAGAACACTCCACTCAAAACACCTGACATAGGGTCCTGGGAACAGATTTCAATCACCTTTTTATGGAAAAAATGAAACAGAAAATAAATTGGCCAAAGTAGCATCACCAAAATCACAACAAGTTTTAAGATTTAGGGGTGGAGAAGAGCTTTTGTGATACAAAGAAGACAGTGTCTTTGCATGGGATCTCTTGAAAATAGAGTGCAGCAAAGTTTAAATGTTAGAAGCTTTATTGGAGAGATTTGATTTCATGGAAGCAAAATAAGGAATATGTGAGTGAGGCAGGGATACAGGATGCACTATAGAACAGTCCACAGTTTCACAGCTGGTTGCTTCATTGTTGAGAAGTCTCTGAATAAACTGTAGGGAACCACTGTGTCTGAGAACAGATAATTGGATGGTGGATGGGTGATCAGTTCATATGAGGCCTCCTTCCCATCTCCTGTTTCCCAGGAGGCATCAAATCCCTTGCCCTTCTGGATGTTTTAACCAGTTTTTAGGGGCAGCTTCTGAAAAAAGCAGAGACTCTTTATGACTGATCAGGTTGGATTTAAGCACTAGACCTTCTTCTACCATGGTGGGCTCAATAGAGCTAGGATCAGTGACTGCATGCTGTACTGAGCCAGGTAATAAATACCTTAGGCCCTGTAGGCTATAAAGTCTTTTGCTGTTGTAATTGGAAAACAGCCACAGACAATACATAAATAAATGGCTATAGCTGCATTCCAATATAACTTTATTTACTAACAGAGGTGGCAGGTCAGCTATGACCAATGGGCTCTAATTTGTTGAGCCATGCAATGGAGGATGCATCAGTGTTTGTCTATCCCTTGGAGAAGAATGAGGCAACCCAAAGTTGTTAGAAGATAAAACAACCCAGAGTGGTAGTCAGATCTTTCCAATCCTGAAAACAAATCACTTGCCAAAGATCACTGGGCCAAAGAAAAAGATTAAAAATGTGATTGGGAAAATAACATCAAAAAAACATAATACAGACATATAGTTAGGATAAATAATGTCAAATGTAGCACTTAAGTTAATAGTATGTTTCAAAAAAGATTACTCTTTTTTTTACAGTTATAAAACTTTATTTATTTCTTAATCTGGCAATCTAATTACATGATCTTTTGGTTTTGTTTTGTTTTAATCATCACTTAACTTACCCTTGAAGGGTATGAGTTAAAATTCTTGATTAATATTATCAACAAAAGAAATCTAAGTGAAGTGTTTGTTGTTCTCTTCTTATGTAAATTATATTCAACTCCTACTTTTAAAATGTAAATGAAGAGGTTATCTAATTTATTTTTCCCATTTTATTTTCTATAAATCGAAGGATTTGGAGAGAGATTTGGAGGCAGGATCATTCCGAGTAAAACTTCCATCTTTGTCTCTTTCTTCTGTGGATGCCAAATTCTTTCTTTCTCAGTTAATTTTCAATATGCAACTGCTTCTGGCCTCTTTTTGAGATTACATGTAAATTAGCCCAGTGAGCCTCAATTTGTGCTCTCTGGACCATTTGGTGATACATTTTGACCAAATGAATCAGTATAATCCCGAAATTTGTTAGAAATGGAAATTATCAGAATTCACCCCAGACCTACTGAATCAGAAACTGGTAATTGGGCAGCCATTTGTATTTTAACACGCCCTCTAGGTGATTCTAGCTCAAGTTTGAGAATAACTGAATTAGCCCAAAAGGGGCTTGATAACACCTAGCTTTCCTAAATAACAAGTGATAAAGAGATCTGGGAGTTCAGGAAAAGCTACGTTGTCTGTGTACTGAGCAACAAGCAATGCAAACCAGAGATCCTTAGAACAGCCCTACAGTCTAAGAATGCTGGCATCAGCCAAAAGCGACATTCCTTTGCCGACTGAAGGCAGGCTGTTTGGGCTCAGCTGAAACAGCTCTCTTCTAAGTTACTAGAAATGGAAGGGTAGTGAGCCTCCAGTGCCATCTGATGCTGTTAAACACAACAGAATGACAATAATCTTTTATGCTAGAATTTTAGGGAAAAAATGTTTATTTTTGGGTTAAGTATAGACACCACTGAGTAAGCTAATGTTAAATAATTCTAAGATAAATATATATTTTTTAATTGCACATTCAATTGATCTGTGGTTTACATTTTAGAGGTTTTTTTTATTATGTTAACATTATTTTTGTTTAGCCATGCTACGACTCAGTACATAATAAAATTTTGTATCTCTTTACACTGAGAACTTCAAACTACTGAAATAATGCAGGTGACGCTCCCTAAAATAAGCAGTTAACATGACATAGTTAAGTCTTCAGTGGATAAAATTTAATAATTTAAAATTTAATTAATAGTTAACTTTATTTAATTGCATCCCCTCTCTTTTCCACATAGTAAAGTTATTTGAATAATTGATATACATAATTTTATTTGTATATATTTTTCTAATATTGCATTTTTGTATTTTTATTTGCCTAAGTAATATTGTACTATAGACTTCATTCTATTTCTTAAATTTCACTCAGCACTCTGTGTTTACATCTGGTTTCAGGGTTTTAATTGCTGCGTAGAAATTGCTTCCATATTCTGTAGAAGTGTTCTATGGAAAATCTTAGGCTAAGATTTTTTTCCCTTCAAATTTTTAGACCTATTCTATAGAAGGACCCATCAATCTCACAGTAGACTTTTATTGTGGGAAGATTTTAAAATATGGAATCAATTTATGAATTAATTGTAGGTTTATGAAGGT
>PVIY010044382.1:0-19742 GCA_004026745.1 Myrmecophaga tridactyla
GGCCAGGTTCTTCTCTGTTCAGGACTGGTTTTTCCACCTACACTCCAATCCATTTCTCAACCTGTGGCCACAGTGATGATTTTAAAGGGCATGTCTAACTCCGTGTCCACTTTGCATAGATTTTTGATGGGTTTTTAATTACTTCCAGAAAAAACATTCGAACTCCCTGGCTGGGCACACTAGCCAGCTGGGACCCACTCCCTGCCTCTTTGCAACCTCAGCTCCCCTCATCCCGGTGATGATTTGCCATCTTCCAAACACGGCCCAGGTCTCCACATCTCCCAGCTGGTGTGCTGGCTACATTACCTGTGCGGGTGTGTCACCTCTATATAATTCTTGCCTGTCCATCAAAGGCCACCTCTTTTTCAGGAAGCTTCCTCCGAATGTCCAAGCAGCACTGTCACAGTTCTTACCACATTGTATGGGGAAAGTGAGCCTCCTTTACACTTACTTAAATTTGAGAAGCTGTAAAAGTAAGAACTCAGGCACTTTGATGGGCCATTAAGAAGGAAGCTTTAGGCAAGCGGGCTATTTGGCACTCTTCAAATCTTGCCCTGAATGGCTCTAGCCACTTGCAGTGAGGTTTTTGAGTCATCCACCTACGCCACTATCTTCTCCAGATAACGTCTGCCAACAGGAGCAAGCCAGGCGTCCTCCCCACAGGGGCGAGGCTGCTGGGTGGGATCAGACAACAGGGCCGGAGGACGAGCGGGCGACTCCTCCGGTAGAGCACTCTAGGGACCCGGCAGCTGGGACCCCAGACCGCCGCGTGCGTAGCGTCCGCCCGGTCTCGGCCGCGGGGCCCTACGGGGCTGGGGACGCGCCCGCCTGTGCCGTTCCGCCGGGGCCTCGGCTCCCAGGGTCCCCGCAGATTGATGTCTTTTCTTTCAACCTGGAGAACAGAGGCTTCCCAGGCCAGGTTTCTGATGTGTTTCCCAGCGACCGGAGAGCGGGCAGGGGTGGGAGCTGGCAGCGATGAAAGTGAGCAGCTTGGCCGCGCGCGCACATAAATCTCGGTGCAGACAACCGGCCTCTTCTGCGCGCTGCTTTCCGTGCGCGGGGTCAGGTGATGGCCACCGGGAAGGCTGGCCCGGCTCGCGGGCCGAGGTGGGGCCGCCTCTAGGGGACGCTACCCGCGCGTTGCCACCGACTTTTACTTGCTACTGAAAGCTGCGCCCTTCCTGCCATGCGCTGGCCGGGGATTCCAACCCTGGGCTACACCCTCAAATGATGTTTTTAAATTGGCCCAAATGATAACTGCGGAGAGAAAGAAAGGGGCATCTGTTTTCGTTTTCCAATGCGTACCAGAAGGCCAGTCTCCTCTTTCTGGATACTTAGTTCTCAGCCTCACGTTTTTTGAATTTTTCTAAATAGCAAAAAAATCTTTGTTATTCATAGATCCAATTTAGGAATTAGAAATTATTTATGGTTTCCTGAAATCCTCCCAGGTATAATATGTCAGATTCAAACTGGAGACTATGTCTGGGGCTAAATCCTACTTTAAACAGTTTCTTGTGATTCGTATTAATGACTGGTGACTGGCAGGTTTACACAAACAAATGAATATTATAATTTGGGGAATAAGCACATAAATTATTTTTATAGGATTTAGGCACTTCCCATGAAAGTTTTGATTTATGTAAAGAGGTGCCTGTGCCGTAGGTTGCTGAATGGCCGATGTACCACACTTCTCCGGGCCTGGCTCTCAGATTAAATGCCAGGCTGCGCCCTGCTTCTGCAGGCTTCCTGCTCACACGGGCAGATAGAAAATGCTTGGTAAGTAGAAACATTCGTTGCTGACATTTTGGAGCCTTGAGAACTTGAGATTTGAACTTATATACAAGGGGATGGACCTTTTTGCAGGCCGCTAAGTCCCTGGCAGATTTTGTAGGACAATGGCATTTTAGATGATTGGCATTGGGTTTTAGCCCCATGGAGGCTTTCTCCAGCTTTGGCAGCCCTGTGCCAGAAATAAGATCTCTTCTCGTTTTAAATTGCTGCAAGGTATGAGGGGACCCCTTTGAATGTTCTGAGTTCTGGAGCATGACATTTATAACAGGTACAAAGTTTCCCACCAAAACAGCTGTCAAAGCAGAAGGCAGTGTTTGTATGGATACCCAAGCCAGGGAGATAATATGGTGGGAGACAAAATCTCAGAATCTGAGGTAAAGATAGACAAACCAGCTGTGGTGACTGAGTTCACAGGAAATGTCCTCTGGTGGACAGTCACTCGCTCAGATGCTGTGAGGAGAGAGACGGCTGCAGGAAAGGAACGGGAGCTAGGCGCTGAGTGTAGCTGCCCTCCTTGCCCAGCCCATGGGAGTGACTTTTCAGTTCTGGGGCCCCCAGCCTTTCCTTGAGGAAGGTTTCTCTGGGCTGTGCTTGGGGGTTGTCATCGTGGAGAATGCCAGCTGCTGGCATGGAATGTGTGGGGAGTGCTGGTCACGGGAGCTCAGGGTGTATGTGTGAGAGTCCCAGTGCAGAGCGGGGAGCACCCAGCCACAGCCCAAGGGCTTTGAGGGAGGAAGGGGAGGGGACGGCGTCCGCCATCCCCTGCAGGCACATGCTGGCATTGCTCAGCTGCCTGCTTGCAGAGGGACCCATGACTTCGGGCAGCTGATGTACATTTTTCTGCCCTTGTTTGATTCTGATATTGTCCAAAACAAGATCTAATTTTTTTTTTAATGGTGGGGATGTCTGTTTGCCATTAATACAGACTCAGGCTGACCACTTGCTCCTCCTGGGATGGGCCCAGGGCCTTGGGGGTCAGGTCTGCAGTGACCCAGGTCAGACTTGTATCACTGCTGATCTGAGCAAGGCGGTGGATCCCCAGGGATGAGGGGAAGGCAAAGAGGCCTAGCCTCCTACACTTGGTTCTTATTCACAGTTATGTAAACACATCTGCAAGCTGCTTGCTGCCCTGAGGGTTCTGGCATGGAGCCAACCCATCCCCTGGGGTCCTGGTGCTTGGGTGCCTAAGCTTTATATATAGCATTTGGAAAGCAATGTGATTGGAGCGGACCGTGAACTTTGCTGATGCAGCGAAGTTATTTCCTTTTGGATTCAAGCCCTCCTTTGCTTGTCGAGAAAGAGAGGGTTTGTTTTAGATGAACATGGGCAGGAGATACACCATTTTGGTTATTTTGGATGCCTCCAGGGACCCAGCACAGACCTCTGGGTACCCTTTTGGTGTATAAAGAATAATTCAGACATTGGTTTTAGTGTCACCTCCTTAAAGAGACCGTCCCTGACCTATCTTCCTAAAAAGAAAAAATCCATCCTGGGCTATTTCATTTTCACCACTTAACTCTATTTGGAAAGAACTTTTTTTCTTTCTTTGCTTATTATCTCTTTCCTACAAGGTGTGAGCCCCATGAGAGCAGGGACCTTATTTGGGTGTTCATTGCTTTCTCCCCAACATCTATATCGGAAATACAGTAGGTGCTTAACGAAAATTGTGAAATGAACGAAGGACTCTTTGACATGCACAGAAATGTAAAAGCTGTGAGTGCAGAGGTTTAGACAGATGTGAGGACCCAATATATTTAGAGTGAGCTAAGACAACTCGAGGCACCATTCTACTTCTGTCAGTCCTGAAATCATCATATTTCCTTTGGGTTGCTTTGCCAATAAAATCCTCACTGGGAAACTATTTCTACTGACAGCTCCCCTTACCCACTCAAAACGTTTTATTGGAGTATAACATACAGACAGAAAATTGTACTATCATAAGGATACAAACCATGAATTTCCACAATTGAACACACCCACGACCCAGCAACCAGATCAAGAAACAATATTACCATCAGGTGGAAGTCCCCTGTATCCACTCCATTTCCAAAGGTAACCGCCATCCTGACTTCTAATAGCATAGATGAGCTTTGTCTGTTATTTTTACATTCCTATAAATGAATTCATACTGTGTCTAGCTTCTTTGGCTTATTTTTTGCGTGTGTGAAATTCATCCGCATTGTTGCATATGGAAGAAATAGTTTATGATCATTACTGTATGGTATCCCCATTGTGTGAATACATCACGGTTTATTTATCCATTAAAATGTTAAAGAACATTTCTGAAATTTCCAATTGGGGGCTATGGCCCCTCTAGTGACTTTTTGCTCACTGGTCTGTGTCACTCACGGTCCTTTGGTTACCAGCAACCGAACTTACTCTGACCAGCTGGATTCAGAAAGATGGATTTATTGGAACCATTCTAAGAAGCTCATAGAAAGAAGGAAAAGGTGAACCACCAGATCTTGAAAAGGATGGGAATTAAGGTGATTCCAGGGTCCTGGCAGCAAGAACCTGTGGACAATCACTTTTAAGGAATAGTCAGTTGCTCAGTCTGCCTCAAGCAGGTTTTCCTATCTGTGTTCTGTGGAAGACTAGGGGCCCATCGGAATTTTACAGTATGGCATGGACATAAATGAAAGACTCCATGGCTAAGCCGGAGTCTTAAAAACTGTGGTTTAAAAAGGTTATAGTTCTCAGGACCTTAATATGACAAGAGTATATTTTGACCTTTCAGGAGTGAGATGTTTCCTAAACTTGACTATTTTTCATGGAACAGCTACTCATCTCAAGCGGGCACTAATCAAGTCTTTTAAAAGAGGAAACATTTTGGAGAGAGCTGAGAGCAGATGCAGACTCTTAGAAAATAGTTGTTTCAGAGTCACGGATGTTTGATGATGCTTGAAGTGCTGACAGAGATAGTAGATTACTAGACATGGGCAAAGCCCAGCAGACATTGGCATATGCCTTCACACGATGTTGCAGTTTGCTAGCTGCCAGAATGCAACACACCAGAGACCGATTGGCTTTCAGTAAAAGGGGATTTATTTAGTTGACATATAGTTCTTCAGAGGAAAGGCAGCTAACTTTCAACTGAGGTTCTTTCTTACGTGGGAAGGCATGGGTGATCTCTGCTGGCCTTCTCTTCAGGCCTCTGGGTTCCAACAACTTTCTCGGGGAGATTCCTTTCTGCAACTCCAAAGGCCTGGGCTGAACTGCAAGTGCTGAGCTGAGGTATGCTGAGCTGCTTTGGCTGTGCTAAGGTGAGCTCTCTCATTTAAACACCATCTGATTAAATCAAACATCATTCATTGCAGTAGGCATGCCTCCTAGCCAACTGCAGATGTAATCAGGAACAGATGAGGTTTACATGCCATTGCCTCATGTCCACAGCAATAGAACTAGGCACCTTCACCTAGCCAAGCTGACATCTGAATCTAACTACCACACATGAGATGCTAAGCAAGCCAGCATCCAGAGTTGCGTCCCACAGGATTTAAGTGAAGACCCAGATGTTTAGAGAGGAAATCACTGGCATTAGAACCTGGAAGCAACGGAACTGGGAAGAAGGATAGGCAGACACCAGCCACGTACCTTCTTAGCTGACCGAGGTGTTCTGGATGGCATTAGTCTTTCTTGAGTGAAGGTAACCTCTTCTTGGTGCCTTAATTTGAACATTTTCATGGCCTTAGAATTGTAACTAAAAATTTATTCAATTCCCTTTTTAAAAGCTGTTCCATTTCTGGTATATTGCATTCCAGCAGCATTAGCAAACCAATAAAGATTTTAGTACCAGAGAAGTGGGGTGCTGTTGTGGTTTGCAAATACCAAACTTGTTGGAACAGCTTTTTAAAAGGATAAGGGGAGAACTCTGGAACAGTTGTGAGGATCTTAATAGGGAAGGCCTAAATTTCTTTGAAGAAACTGCTGGTAGAATGTGGACTCTAAAGATACCTCTGACGAGGCTTTAGACAGAAATGATGAACATGTCATTGTAAACTAGAAGGGAGGCTTCTTTGTGGGTGGAAGGCAAACTTTGAGAATAATGAACTTGGATATTTAGCAGAAAAAATTTCCAAACTAAATGTAGACAATGCAGTCTGACTGCTCCTTGCAGCTCATAATAAAATGTAAGAGGAAAGAGATAAGTTGAGAACTGAACTCTTGGGTACAAAGAAAACAAAATTGATGGTCTGGAAAATTCTGGGCTTCCAGAAAGTGAGTCCTCAGTGATAGGGCCCCATGTGAAGAGTTAACCAAACATGGAAGAGATCAGCCATTTCAGAGAAAGCCAGGATTGGAGATAAGTTTTCCAGAAAGGATTTGTGGAAAGTCTTATTGTCGGATGGTTATGATCCCTGTACACTGCATAGAGAACAGACAAGAGTGTTGTGGGATCTGTAGAAACAGAACCACTAGCCAGTCTGGACTAAAAGGGACAAATTGAAGGAAAAATGACTTCAGAGGCAGAAACATGGAAGCCAGGAAATCTTGGGCCGGGGAGCAGATCCACCTATATATGTGGAGAGGATGAGTTCTGCTTCCTTGCTCAGTGAGAGCTGTGCTGCCCCAGGCTCAGAGAGGGTGGAGCACATCAACCAGGAATTGTGGGGATCCTGGTTGTTACCCTATTGTTCTGGAGGAGTTGAGCATGTGCCTCAGAAATTGCAGAGATCCCAGGTGCTGCCCCAGTGTTTGGAGAGGGTGGAGCTGAGTAAAAGGTGTTCCTTCAGTGAGCTCCAGGATTGCAACCCCAACGTTTGGAGAGAGCAAGCCCTCTGCATAGGCCCTTTGAAAGGGTGGGACTGCTGCTTTCTAAAGCCCCCAAAATAAATGACTCTTGGACTTTGAAATTCAATGGAGTTTGCCCTGCAGGTTTTCGGAACTGTTTTGTTCCCATAATTCCTGTTTACCTTTTGATTTCTCCCTATGTCAGTGGAAACACGTATCCTATGACTGTACCTCCTCTGTACATTGGCAGCAGATAACTTGTTCTGAGTTTTACAGGTCAACAGCCAAAGAAGAATTTTGCCTTAGGACAGACTATGCCTGTAGCTGACTTTGATGAGATTTTGTACTGATTCTGAATGTGTATTGTATTTGTACTGTTAATGAAATGGTTTTCGCCTTTGTGATATTGTAATGGAATTCATGTTTTGTATGTGAAAGGAACATGTCTTTATGGCGGGTCTAGAGAGTGGAATGTGCCAGTCTGAAACTATTATGTACCCCAGAAAAGCCATGTTTTAATCCTGATCCAATCTAATGGGGGCAGCTGTAGGGTGGAAAATTTTGATTAGATTATTTCCACAGAGATGTGGCAGGTCCAGTTGTGGGTGTTGCCTTTTGATTAGATGGAGATGTGCCTTCACCCATTCAAGGTGTTGATTAGTTTACTGGAGTCCTTAAAAGAGGAAACATTTTGGAGAGAGCTGAGAGCAGATGCAGACTCTTGGAAAACAGTTGTTTCAAAGCTGACAGAGACATGATGTTTGGAGATGCTTGGAGTGCTGACAGAGAGAGCAGATGCCTACACACAGGCAGAGCCCAGCAGACATTGACATATGCCTTCCCATGAGATTCTAAGCAAGCCAGAATAGAGAGTTATGTCCCAGGGGAGCTAAGTGAAGGCCTACAGATGCTTAGAGAGGAAACCACTGGCCTCAGAAGCTGGAAGCAACGAAACTGGGAACAAGGACCAGCAGACGCCAGCCATGTGCCTTCCCAGCTGACCAAGGTGTCCTGGACAGCACCAGCCTTTCTTGAGTGATGGTAATCTCTTATTCTTTTTTTAAAAATATTTTTATTGAGAAATCTTCATATACATACAATCTATACATGGTGTACAATCAATGGCTCACAATATTATCACATTGTTGTGTATTCATCACCATGATCATTTTTTAGAACATCCCTCCAGAAAAAGAAATAAAAAGAAAAAAAACCTCACACACACCATACACCTTACCCCTTCATCTTTTTGACCACTAGTATTTCCAGCTACCCAATTTATTTTACCCTTTGTCACCGCCCATTATTTATTTATTTTTTATCCAAATTTTTTTTACTCATCTGTGAAGGTAATCTCTTATTGGTGCCTTAATCTGGACATTTTCATTGCTTTAGAACTTATAACTTGTAACTTATTAAATTTCCTTTTTAAAAGCCATTCCATTTCTGGTATACTGCATTCTGGCAGCATTAGCAAACTAATACACCATATCTGATAAGAGTTTAACATCCAGAATATATAAAGAATTGCTACAATGCAACAACAAAAAGACACATAATCCAATTAAAAATGGACAAAGGACTTGCATAGACATTTCTCCAGAGAAGATATACAAATGACCAATAAACAGTTGAAAAGATGCTTAACATCATTGATCATTAGGGAAATGCAAATCGAAACCAAAATGAGATATAACTTCACTCTTACTAGGATGGCTATTATTAATAAAAACAGAAAATAATGTGTTGGCAAGGATGCAGACAAATTGGAACACTTATACATTGTTTGTGGGATTCTAAAATGGTGCAGTCACTGTGGAAATAAGTTTGGCATTTCCTTAGAACTTGGAATTACTGTACGATCCGACAATCCCGCTTCTTGCTATTTACTCCCCAAAATTGAACTCAACAGATATTTGTACACCAACGTTAGAGCAGCATTACTCAAAATAGCCAAAAGGAGCTGACCTAAGTGTTCATCAACAGATGAATGGACAAACAAAATGTAGTATATATATGCACAATAGAATATTATTCGGTTGTAAAGAGAAATGGAATTCTGATACACAATATAATATGGATGAACTTCAAGATATCATGTTGAGTGAAATAAGCCCAGTTACAAAAACAGAAATATTGTATGATTTCACTTACTTGAAATATCTAGAATAAGCAAATTCATAAAGACAGATAGTATATTATGAGGGGCTGAGGGGTGAGGTAAATGAGGGAGTGTGATGACTTGAAGTGTATGTACCCCATAAAAGCATGTTCCTAAATTTAATCCAATGGGTATAAACCCATTATAAGTAGAACATTTTGACGAGGCTATTTCAGTTAAGATGTGACCCACCTTAATTAGGATGG
Organism: Myrmecophaga tridactyla; assembly: GCA_004026745.1. Lineage (NCBI taxonomy): Eukaryota > Metazoa > Chordata > Mammalia > Pilosa > Myrmecophagidae > Myrmecophaga > Myrmecophaga tridactyla. The sequence goes on from PVIY010044382.1 coordinate 8,890, forward strand.
GTCTTGAGCCTCTTACTGGAGTCCTTTACAAGGTGAATGGAATTCAGAGGGTGACAGAGAAAGCCACAGAAGGAGTAGCAAAAGGCTGGCCATTGGCAGACCCTGGAAGAGAAGGGAGAGTCCAGTAGAGGCTGCCATGTGCTTTGCCATGTGATAGAGATGCTAAGGATTGCGGCAGCTGGCCCAGAATGCCACCATCTTTGGGAAGAAAGCATTGCCTTGATGATGCCTTGATTTGAATTTTCATTTAGCATCAAAACTGTAAGCTAATAAATCCTCATTGTTTAAGCCAACCCATTGCATGGTCATCTGCTTGAGCAGATAATAATATAAACACATAATACTGCTTATTAGGCAATAATAAACAGTTATTGCCTAATTAAGGGTACAGAATTTCTGTTTGAGGTGAAGATGTTTGTTAACGGATGGTGGTGATGATAGCACAATATTGGAAATGTTATTAATATAACTAAATTGTATACTTGAAAGTGGTTAAAATGGGAATTTTGAGTTGTAGATATGTTACTACATTAAAAAGTTAAAAAGAAGACATGAACTAAGACTCATAAATTTATTAAGAAAATAATGATTGAAAAATAATTTTTCAATGTTTTTGTTCAAAAAATGAATAATAATTGTCTTCAAAAAAATTAAAAAGAAGAAGGTAGAGACTAACAGTTCTAATGCTTAAAATAAGTCAGGTGAGATGAAGGCTGTTACATGTTCACTGAATTTATTAACATGGTGGCTGAGGCAGCCATGGAGGTATAACACTCAGATCTCTCTTCCAGAGAGAACCAGCAGGAGTGCAGTTGTCTGGCAGCTTCCAGCTGTGGGTGCCTTTGGGATCTGCCTCAGCTTTTGAGCCAAGGCAACATCCTTCCAAGGCATCCCTTAATCCATGACTGAGCTCTGTGGTGGTACAAGGGCTCACCATTTCTGGCCAGTATGGGTAATCTTTGCATTACAGCACTGAATTGGGCTGCCTGAGACTTTCTCACCATATCCTCCTTCCTTCCTTCTCTCCATTCACAGGTATCAGAACTACATTCCACTGAAGGATTTCCCTGCCTACTCTTTCTCCTTTTCCCCCTTACCTTACACAGGTGTTGCCCCTAATTAATCTCTTGCATGCCTAACTCCATATCAGAATCTGCTTTCCAGAGGACCTGAGCTGACACAGTGCCCAGTGGAGACTTCAGTGAGAGATGCTGAGGCAGAGTTATGAGACTGGAGGCCTGACTAGGGTGAATTGAAGGCTGAGTAGGATTTGATGAAATGGAAACAGAGGATAGAAACAAGTCCTTTGAGGTGGTTCAAATGGCCCCAATGCTTTTGCCATTTGAGAAGAGAAACAACTTTTAAGTATCCTGTCATCTTCAGAAACAGATGAGGACCAAATAAAGATGATAATCAATGTAATAGTTACTAACCATTTTGTCTTTTTCTTGTTGTGAGTATACCTTCTTCAAAAATGTAGTTCTTTCTAATGTCTTTGCATAAAGGAATACCCAATCTAAAGCGAGTTGATTAATGTTGCCTCTTCCTTTCCATTTATTGGATAATCCTGTAGTTGCACTTTCTTTACCATCTCTACCAGATAATGTAAATGCTATTTGAAAACCCATTGTGATGTAAAGAGGGTTAATAAATTTCTGAAGATGTTTTATTGGCTGTGAGTAGATTGGTGACCTACTTAAGCTTTATTACTTCATAAAATCCCATTTTGATTAGAAAAAAAGAAACAACTTGGAATGCATTATATGTCTAGAACTAAGTGTTGGAAAGTAAAGTGTCTTGTTCTCTGGAATGAGTCATATGCATGGTTAGGAAAAAAATTCTGCCAGAATGTTTTTTCTTGTTTGGGAAGACATGAGTGTGTGGGAAATAGGCATTCTTTCTTCCCACCTTGCCAGGTTGGCTGGTAGGGATAGGGTAAGGGATTGGAGCTGATTAGAAAGCCTCTTTATGCTTCCATTTTTGGTAGTATAGTAGAATGGATATTTTGAGAAACTGTCCAGTGAAAAAACCTAACATATGCTGGATTAAATATTTAAAAATGTATTGAAGAACTATCAAAAACAGAGAACATTTAGAAGCAAAAATTAAGTGAAACTGGAAAATCAGAGGTAACTTAAATGCTGAAATCAGCATTCCCTTTGAGGACATTTGCCAAACGGAATGTTCTTAAATTTGTGTTTTCTTTTCTCAGGTGGTTTAAGAAGGAAAAGACAAACCTAAGTCCCCAAGGAAGTAAACTTCTCTCCCTGCCACACAAAGCTGGTTTGATAAAGTAGATATGAAAATGCACAAACAGACCTCATTGCAATGAAAAAATAATTAAAATTTAAATCTCAATGCATGCCAAGCCAAATAGGTAGGTGAACTCACTATCCTCTGTCCTACATGGGACATGATTCCCAGGAGTGTAAATCTCCCTAGAAACAAGGGACAGAACTCCTGGGCTGAGCCAGGACCTGGCATCATGGGATTGAGAAAGCCTTCTTGAGCAAAAGGGGGAAGAGAGAAATGAGACAAAATAAAGTTTCAGTGGCTGAGAAATTTCAAACAGAGTTGAGAGGTTATCCTTGAGGTTATTCTTATGCATTATATAGATATCCCTTTGTAGTTTGTGGTGTATTGGAGTGGCTAGAGGGATGTACCTGAAACTGTTGAGCTTGTGTTCCAGTAGCCCTGATTTTTGAAGACAATTGTATAATGATATAGCTTTTACAATGTGACCATGTGATTGTGAAAACCCTATGTCTGATATTTCTTTTATCCAGGGTATGGACAGGTGAGTAAAAAAATAAGGATAAAAAAATAAATAAATAATGGGGGGGAATAAAGTGTAAAAAATTGTGTAGATTGAAATACTAGTGGTCAATGAGAGGGAGTGCTAAGGGGTATGTGCTGTATGAGTTTCTTTCTTTGTCTCTTTTTATTTCTTTTTCTGGAGTGATGCAAATGTTCTAAAAATGATTATGGTGATGAATACACATCTATATGATGATATTGTGAGCACTGAGTGTACTCCATGAATGGACTGTATATGTGTGAAGATTTTTCAATAAAAATATTTTTTAAAATGTCTCAATGTTTGGGTTTAACAGTTGATTAGACACAACTGAAGAGAGAATTAGTGAACTAGAAAATGACCTGAAGAAATTACCGAGAATGTAGTAAGCAGAACAAAAAGTAGGACGCACAAAAGATATGTAATAGAAATGGAAAATGCCAAGCATACCCTATTTAGAATTCTAGAAGGACAAATGGAAGGGGATTGTTTTAGTGTCCCAGCTGCTAAAATAAATACCATACAATGGGTTGGCTTAAACAATAGGAATTTACTGACTCATGATTTTGAGGCTAGGAGAAGTTAAAAAATCGAGATGTCAGCAAGGTGATTCTTTCTTCCCAAAGACTGCTGGCTGTTAGTGATCCTTGTCCCTTGCACAGGGTAGTATCTTCTCCTGTCTCCTCTGGGTTCTGTTGACTTCTGATTTTTTGCTTTTTCCATGGCTTCTCCCTCTATATCTGAATTTCATTTTGTCTGTAAAGCACTCCAGTAATCTGGATTAAAGCCTAATCTGATTCACTTGGGCTACACCTTAACAGAAGTAACATCTTCAGGAGATCCTATTTACAATGAGTCCACAACCACAGGAATGGGTTAAGATTAAGAACATGTTTTTCTGGTGTATATAACTCCAAGCCACCCCAGGGTGTATCTGAAAAGATAATAGTTGATTTTAGAAGAAAATGTAGGGAAATATCTTATAAGTATTTTAATAGGAGGCAGTTTCCTAGACTTTAGACCCAAAGAATTAGCATTGAAAAAAGAAATAGATAAATGGGAAGTCCTCAAAATTAAACACTTTTGTGCATCAAAGAACTTTGTGAAGAAAGTAAAAAGGCAGCCTACACAATGGGAGACAATATTGGAAACTACACAGCAGATGTAGTTTCCAACTCAGCAACAAAAAGACAAACAACCCATTTTAAAAAATGGCAAAATGCATGAACAGACACTTCTCAGATAAAGAAATACAAATGGATAAACTTCACTGGCTATTAGGGAAATGCAAATCAAAACCGCAATGAGATATCATCTGACACCCACTAGAATGTCCATTATAAAAAAACAAACAGAAAACAACAAGTGCTGGAAAGGATGTGGAGAAAGAGGCACACTTATTCACTGTTGGTGGGAATGTAAAATGGTACTACTGCTATGGAAGGCAGTTTAGCAGTTCCTCAGGAAGCTAAGTATAGAATTGCCATGTGATCCAGCAATCCCATTACTAGGTATATATTCAGAGGACCTGAGGGCAAGGCCACAAACCGACATTTGTACACCAATGTTTATAGCAGCATTACTTATGTTTGCCAAGAGATGAAAACATCCCAAGTGTCCATCAGTGAGTGGATAAACAAGCTGTGGAATATACATACAATGGAATATTTTGCAGCAGTAAGACAAAATAAAGTCATGAAACATGTAACAACGTGGATAAAACTTGAGAACATTATGCTGAGTGAAATTAGCTGGAAACAAAAGGATAAATGCTGTATGGTCTCACTAATATGAACTAACATTAATAAGTGAACTTGGAGAATTGAGGTTAAGAACAGAGGTTATCAGGAGATAGAAATAGGGTAGAGATTGGGCAATTGGTGCTGAAGGAATACAGATTGTGCAACAGGACTGATAGTAAAAATTCAGAAATGGATAGCACAATACTACCTGATGGTGGCACAATAATATAAGTACACTGAATGAAGCTGAATGTGAATATGGTTGAGGGAGAAGGGCTGGGGGCCCACACGAAACCAGAAGGAAAGGTAGAGGATAAAGACTGAATGGTGTAATTTAGGAATGCCTATAGTGGACATAGATAGTAATCCATGAGTAATTGTACAAATAAAAAAACATTTTGCAGGGGGGAGAACAAATGAATGTCAACATTGCAGGATGTTGAAAATAGATGGTATGTGGGAAAAAGTACAATCAATGCAAGTTGGGGTCTATAGTCAACAGTAACATTGTATAATGCTTCCACTGAATGTAACAAAGGCATTATGCCAGAATTAAATGTCAACAGGCGGGGGCATGGGGGAAGGGTATGGATTTTTTGTGGAAGAAAAGGCAATGTCTTCATATAGATTATGGCGGTGAAGGCATGTCTATACACTTAGGTTGGATGGTATGATGTGTTTAAAACTGTTTAAAAATGAACAGAGAGAAACAAGTGCTAGAGAAAATGTGGAGAAAGAGATGTACCTATTCACTGTCAGAAGGGAAACTGAGAGATGCAGGCCCTTGGAGGGCAGTGTGGTGGTTCCACAGGAGGCTAGGGGTGGGGTTCTAGTTTGCTAGCTGCTGGAATACAATATACCAGAAAGAGAATGGCTTTTTGAAAAGGGGAACTTAATAAGTTTCTAGTTTACAATTCTAAGGCCATGAAAGTGCCCCAATTAAAGCAAGCCTATAAAAATGTCCAAATTAAGGCACCAAGAAGAAGTTACCATCACTCAAAAAAGGCTGATGAAGTTCAGGTTTTCTCTCTCAACTGGAAAGGCACATGGTGAGCATGGAGACGTCAGCTAGCTCTCTCTCCAGGCTTCTTATTTCATGAAGATCCCCCAGGGAAGTTTTCCTTCTTCATCCCCTAAGGTCTCTGACTGCATGGGCTCTCAGTGGCTATCTGTTGTGGCTCTGCTCTCTTGGAATCTCAAGCCTTTTCCAAAATACTTCCTCCTTTAAAGGAGTCCAGTAAACTAATCAAGACCCACCTGGAATGGGTGAAGTCCCATCTCCCTCTAACCCACGGTTAATACCCACAATTGGGCGAGTCACATCTCTGTGGAGACAATCTAATCAAGTTTCCAACCCATAGTGCTGAATAGGGATTAAAAGAAAAGGTTTCTTTCACAAGATTGGATTAGGATTAAGGCATGGATTTTCTACTATGTCATTAGAAATGATATAAATATGTCATTTGAAATGACATAAATCATTTCAAACCAGCACAGGTGGGGTTGCCTTATGATCCTGAAACCCCGTTGCTCAGTATATACCTGGAGGAACTGAGTGTGGGGATATGAATGGACATTTGCACGCTAGTGTTTATGTCAGCAGTGTTCACGATCCACAATGGATGGAGGTGGCCTAAGGGTGCAATGACTGAAGAATAGAAGGGGAAACCGTGGTGTATACATACAGTAGGACTACTGAGTGGCTGCAAAAAGGAATGAAGTTGTGAGGCATGTGACTAGGTGAATGAACCTTAAGGGCAGTATGTTGAATAAAATGTCAGGAAGCAAATGACAAATATTATCATAACTCAATCATAGGGACTAACTATAATATAAAACCTTGGTGAACTGAAGTTGAGAACATGGGTTGTCAGGTTGGGGCCTATTGTAAAGGGTCCTAGATTGTAAATTCTTACAGCGGTCACATATATTCAGGAGTTGTAATAGCTATTTTTAAATTCTGAGATACTGAGCTGTTTGTTTATAACTTGGTCGTTCCCAGAGACTTCAGGTATTTATGTGACACCTGAGACTCAGAGTTAGAGCTCTGAAACTATGAAAATCTAGAGTACCCCTTACAAAAACTGTTTAAAAAGTTGAAAAAGTGATCAGACTTTGAGTAAAGTTATGAATGAAGCTGATCTGGATAGGACTAAGGTAAATCAGTACACAGGGTAAAGGATGGTATCATCCATATTTTGAAATTTCTACTTCTGTGTGAGACCAAAGGGAGAGATATTTATTTGGTAAAAAAAATGTATACTTTGGGTAATGTGTTTCATAATTTAACTTGTATGGTGAGTTTAGTTGAATGCAACATATACATGGAATCTAGAATAGGGAGTGAGATTATGTTGGTTTGTTCAGGTTAATATGATGCCCTGATATATCCCAGAGTAATCTGGGCAGTAAATAAAAAAGTATTTGCAAAGTCCCTTTGGGGGACTGGGGAGAAAGGAGGAAATAGTCGACTTCCCCATTTGGAGATTTTTTTATATTCTTCCAAACAGTGGAGACAACCAAATCAGTAAGCCGAGCCCTTGATCTTGGGGCTCACCCCTATGAAACTTATTCCTCCAAAGGATAGGCTAGGCCTACTGATAATTATGCTTAAGAATCACCCCCAGGAAACCTCTTTTGTTGCTCAGATGTGACCTCTCACTCTAAGCCAACTTGGCAAGTGAATTCACTTCCCTCCCCCTTACGTGGGGCATGACTCCCAGGGGTGTAAATCTCCCTAGCAACATTGGAAAGAACTCCCAGGCTGAGTCATGACCTGGCATCATGGGATTGAGAAAACCTTCTTGACTAAAAGGGACAAGAGAGAAATGAGACCAAACAAAATTTCAGTGGCTGAGAAATTTCAGAGTCAAGTGGAGCTTATTCTTATGCATTATATAGACATCCCTCTTTAGTTTATAGTGTATTGCAGTAGCTAGAGGGAAGTACCTGAAACTGTTGAGCTGTATCCCAGTAACCTTGATTTTCAAAGACGATTGTATAAAGATATAACTTTTACAATGTGACTGTGTGATTGTGAAATCCTTGTGTCTGATGTGCCTTTTATCCAGGGTATGGATAAGATGAGTAAAAAGTATTGATAAAAAATAAATGAACAGGACGTGCGAGGGTAGTCCAGTGGTAGAATTTTCGCCTTCCATGCAGGAGAATAGGTTTGATTCCAGACCTATTCACTTCCCCCCAAAAAGAAACCAACAAAAACAAACAAACAAACAAATTCAACAAATGGTGCTGCAATAACGGGACATTCACATGGAAAAAGAATGACATGTGACCCCCGCCATACAATATACAAAAGAAAAATAAATACACAAATTAATAAATAAATAATAGGAGGGACAAAAGGTAAAATAAGTGGGGTAGATGGAAATACTAATTGTCAATGAGTGGGAAGTGGGAGGGGTAAGGGGTATGGGAGGTATGAGTTTTTTATTTTTATTTATTTTTCTGGAGTGATGCAAATGTTCCAAAAAATGATCATGGTGATGAATACTCAACTATATGATACTGTGAGCCACTGATATACACCATGTATGGAATGTATGTGTGTGAAGATTTGTCAATAAATTTTTTTAAAAAGCCTTTTAAAAAAGGTAGCAATTGAAACTTACCCTAAGCTGATGAAAGACCTAGTCTTCAGAATCAGAATTATCAACTAATCCAAAGCAGGAAAATAAAAAGAAAGCCATTCCTAGCAAGGTTATATGTACTATTGAAATAATATCTTCCATATGCTGAAAGAAAACAATTGTCAATCTAGAATTGAATACCATAGAAAGTATCTTTCAAAATTGAAAACAAGTCATTTTCAGAAAAGGTAAAACTGAGAGTGTTTTTATCAACATTTATTAACTAAAGGAAATTCTGGGTTGTCCTTCAGATGGTAGGAAAATGGTCCCTAACAGACAGTCTTGAAAGCAATCAGGATTGATGAACAAAGAAAGCAAAAATATGTGCATAAATATAAATAAAATTACCTGCCATAAAATAACAACAATTATGTCTTGTGTATGTTTTTTTTTTTTAAGATCTAAAACAACAAAACGAGCACAAATATTTGGAGGGAATTCTAAATCAAAATGCTCTATATTCCTTGCATTGATTGGGAGGAAGGTAAAAATATTGCTTAAATATAGATTTGATATGTTAGCACTTTGTGATAAGCTGAATCATATACCCTGTGCTGGTTTGAATGCGTGGACCCCAGAAAACCATGTCCTTTAATCCTCATTCAATATTGCTGCGTGAGGGTTTTAGATTATCTCCATGGAGATGGGGCCCACCCAATTGCGGGTGGTAACTTCTGATTAGATGGCTTCTATGGAGTTGTGACTCCACCCATTCCAGGTGAGTCTTGATTAGTTTACGGGAATCCTTTAAAAGAGGAAGCATTTTGGAGAGAGTTCCTTTTTAGAGCCACTAGAGAATGACGCGAGCCACGACAGATCCGCCAGCCAGCAACCTCTGGAGATGAAGAAGGAATATGTCCCCAGGGGAGCTCCATGAAACAAGAAGTCTGGAGAGATGTCACCATGTTCACCATGTGCCTTTCCAGTTGAAAGAGAAATCCTGAACTTCACTGGCCTTTCTTGAGTGAAGGTAACTTCTTGTTGGTGCCTTAATTTGGACATTGTTACAGACTTGCTTTAATTGGGACACTTTCATGGCCTTAGGACTGTAAATTAGCAAATTAACAAAAGCCTTTTTTAAAAAGCCAATCTGTTTCTGTTGTATCGCATTCCGGCAGCCAGCAAACTAGAACATACCCCAACAAACACATGCTCTTAATCTTAATCTGAGTCCCTATGGGTGTGAATCCATTTTAAGAGGACCTTTTGAAAATATTATTTTTAGTTTAGGTGTGACCCACTGAATTAGGGTGAGACTTACTCTGGATTACTGAGTCCTTTTAAAGAGAAGGGCACAAGGAGAAGCCAGAAGTTACTGAAAACCAGAAGAGCAGATGAGAGGAGAGGAGAGGACATCGCCATGTGATGGGTAGCAGAAATACAAGTCAAGGAATCCCGAGGATGTTAAAATAATATCTTCCATATGGCTGCCAACACCAGAATACCAAGGACTCAGAGAGAAAGCAAGCCTGGCTGGTATCTTGATTTTGGACTTTTTGTAGCCTCAGAACCATGAGCCAATAAATTCCTTTTGTTAAGCCAAACCAGTTGATGATATTTGCGCTCATAGCTCTGGCAGACTTAGTATGCATGCTAAAATGTTTAGAGAAATAAAACAAGGGGAATAGAGTGTTTGACTTTTAATCAAGGAGGGAGAAAAGAAAGAAATGATATATAATACTGCACTGATGTAAAAGAAGGTAAAAAAAGAAGTGTAGAACAGGCAAGACAAATCGAGAACACTAAAAAAGAGATAGCTGAAATAAATCTAAATATCCTATAAATTAAAATGTGTGTGAACTTAACACATCCTGTTTACTGCCTCAGCCCCCTTTCATTTTTAGGGACAACTGATGAAGGTGTAACAGAGGCCTGTGGACACAATATGAAATTGTGTGTGGAAATTCCTGGGCTCCACTCTAAAGTAGTGCTGATTTTTCCCAAAGCCTCAAACAGCATACCTTTCAGGTATTAATATAGAAAACATTAGAAACCCAGTTTAAAAAAATGTAGTGCGGGTTTATAAATGGGTAGACTATTTCTGGAAAGACCCAGGAAGCGTTGGTGACACTGAATGATAACCGCCTAGGAGAACTGGGTAGGAAGGAGGGAAACTCTATGTTTTATTGTGCCCTTTGAATTTCATATTATGGATCTATTCAGAGAAAAATTAACAACTGCACAAAAATTAATAAAGTCATTGAAAGGATATATAATCCAGGAAGAAGGAAAATAAAAAGCATAAGTGATAGATTATAGGTATGTTCACAGAAAACAAAAAAGCAGGCATTCAACTAGAGCAAACGCCAGTCGTGTGTTCCCCATTTATCATTTGTCCCAGAGTCTCTGCCCACCTACCCAGGCCAGGGAAGGGCTGGATGGGATTTCCCCTAATTCCTGGGCAGGGAGTGGGGGCTAGTGGTCCTTGTTGAATTGTTTCTGGGCCCTGCAAAGGGGACCACCGATGACTTCTAATTTCCCAGCCACTAAGTGATGATGGAACTCTGACTTCCTACCCGGGCTAAGGCAGCCCAGACTTAGTTTATTCACCTGCAAAGGAAGTGGCAAAGGCTGATGGTTGGCAGAGACTGGGGATGGGAGGGCACTGCGGTGGGGTGGTTGGGGAGGGCTTTATGGTGCCTGTGTGTTTGTGTGTGTATGTGT
>PVIY010044383.1:0-19729 GCA_004026745.1 Myrmecophaga tridactyla
GTTGGCTTATGTCCGCAGCAACAAGACTAGGTATGCTCACCTGGCCAAGTTGACAACTGAATCTAACTAACACATGTTCCTCAGAAGAGCCCTCTGAGCACCTTGTCCCCTTGTCCTCCCACCATCCACTACAGCACATCCCCAAGGCGACCCCAGGCAGGGGTTGCCTGCACCCAGTCTTCACCCTCTTGCATCTCTCCAAAGCATTGGACCAATTCATTACTTTCTCCTTGAGGCATTCTCCCTCCTTGTCTTAATTTATCTCTCTCTCCAGACTCAGAAAAGAATCTGACAACAGCAACTCTCATGTGAACTTGCTGTTTACACCATCCAGTGCTTTACATTTATACACTCATTTCAGTCCTTACAGCAGCCCTACGAGTCGGGTCTTATCCCACCAGAAGGTTCAGCTGCTTGCCAAGTTTGCAGACAGGATTTGACAAAGCCAGATATGAATCCTCACAGTCTCCTTTGTGGAGTCTCCCTCCCTGATATTCTACCCGTTCCCCTGCTCCTGCCACCTCCAGTCCATGCCCACCCCCAGTATGCAGACCTGTCCCTCAAGGAACGCCCCTGGCCCCTTGCCCACACCCTTCCCTCCACCTGGACAGTCTTCCTCAACCCCCATGTCTGTCCAATGAATACCTTCTCATCTCTCAAGCTTTAGATCTTTGATGCCTTTCTTGGCCTCTGGGAGAGAATTGACACCTCCATCTATGGCATCTTCACTGTTCTCTTCAGCTGCCTTCATGAGAATATCCTGACACCTGAGCATCCTTATGTGCATGTATGCCTGCCTCTCTCCAGGTCTGTGTCTCCATCTGCCACACACTCAACACATAGTCCCCACCCACTAACAGCATGTGGAACGAGTGGATTAGCCTTTCTGAAATGTGTATCTTACGGCGCTTGTTCCTGCCCGAGGTCCTTGAGGGGCTCCCCACAGCCAACAGGACAAGGTCCGGAACTTGAGTGGAGCCTGTCTCTCCAGAGGCCTGCCTGCTGCTCTCCTGCATATGTTTTATTTTCCAACCAAATTAGCCCCTCAAAGTTCCCCCATGCCTTTCTCAGTCCTCTGTGCTTTTGTACATCCTGTTCTAGAAGAGTGATGTGCTTCCTTTGTTCCTGGGCTTTTATTTAGATGTCATGTGGGGAGTCTTACTGTTCAACCTCAGGTAGGTTCACGAGAAGCAAAGCATCAGGCTAACACACTGTTGTGGTCTGTGTCCCCACCTTGGAGTAGGTCATGTCTTCCCCATTTCCCCCATGGTGCCATGAACCTGTGGAGGGTGAACAGCCTTCCCCCCCCACCCAACCCCCCACACCTCTCGTGCCTGCCACAAGCCCTGTACATAACAGGAGCTCCATGCCCAGGCCCTGAATAGAGTCTGGCCTGACTATAGGACTGTCACAGGGGCTATGGGTGGAAAGGGAGAAGAGGGCAGAGATACCCCCTTCAGAAATTCTGGGGTATTCTAAGGAGATGGATATCATGGATTTCAAAGGACATCCAAAAGCAGCTTTAAATTGAACTATATCACAGAAAGTCAGTTTTAAGCACCTAGTCTCTGCAAACTAATTTTGAGTCTTAAGAAAGTCTATCAGAGCCCAGGATTTAAATAAGAAAGAAAACATTTCAGGTGTTGGAGGTGGGAGGCAGTACTGGAAATTGTTGTAACAGAATCTACCCCTCACAGAGCACGGAGGAGCAATCAGGGATCTGAAACATCTAATCTAGGTATGCTCCCAGAATATACCTTGTCTGAAAATTAATGATAGCCCAGCTCATTACAGAACAACGGGTACAGGGAGAGAATTTCTGGAGCAGCCTTTTCCTGTTGCGGGACTTGGACAGCACCATGGCTTGGCTGCTGTTCCTCTCCCTCACCCTACACTGGTGCTGAGTGTAGTTGGCCCTGGTGCTGTATGTCAGCCTGTCTCCCTGCGCTCTGCCTCCTGGAGCAGAGCGTGAGCTTCTGGCAGAAACTCGGTGAAGCAAGGCTGCTAGTGGTGTTTCCCACCATGGCTGGGGCCAGCCTGGCATTCAGGAACTCTTAGAGGCTGGCAGACAAACACATTCAAATTACAGCTCTTTGGTGATTCTTTTACAAAAATGTAAGTGATGTTTCCTTTACCTTGTCTTTTCTAGTATGAAACCAGGGCTCGACTAGAGAGGCTTTCAGCAAGTTCCTCCATCAGTTCAGCTGATCTGTTTGACGAGCAGAGGAAGCAGGCATCAGGTAATGTGGGAGGGCCAAAATGGGGTGCACTCTGTTTGACTGTGTCTGACAGCAGGTGGTCCCTGCCATGTCTTTCCAAGATATTTTAGCAATTATTACTTGTTGCTCTTATCTCCTCTAAGTCAGATAGAGCAGGATTTATTCCAGGCTTTGCATGTGAGGGGACCAAGTCATGAAAGCTAAATGACATCTCCAAAGTCACCCAGAAAGTCAGCTTCTGGGACATCATCAAAGATGAATATTTTCTGGCATCTTGTGAAGGTGCTGGTGTGATTGCCTAGGCTCCTGTGTGATTTGAACCACTCCCTAGCTGGGAGACCGCAAGTGACTTTCTTTTACTCTCAGTCCCCTCCTCTGTAAAACGGGGTAGATTATAGCCCCTCATGAGGCTGCAGTAAGACCCTGTGTATAAACACCCACTGTGGTGTACTGCATGAGCCAGCCCTCCCAGGCCCTGGGCATCCGCAGATGTAGAGAGAAGCAGGTGACTTCAGCAGCTTCAGTTCTCCAGGGAAGACAGCGCACTGGGCTTTGGGAGTGAGCAGGTAGGAGAGGAATGTCCTGTCTCCCTCACCCCCTTCAGTCCCAGGGCTAGGGTCTGGGGGCAAGGATGGTGCCCACTACATAGCAGCTGCCGAGAACCACGATGGGGCAGGGCATGTGAGCCCCAGAGGGTCGACCCTTCATCACTGTTCAGTTCTTGCTTTTCCTTCGGTCATTCCTGAGCCTTAGGAAGCCTTGCTCGAGTATCCCAAACTGACATTCTCCAGACTGCAGGCTTAGGGTGAGGGTTGTGTGTGCTATAAACAATCAAGGGTGAAAGCATCCTCTCAGGCCGTTTCAGAAACTCAGTTATTAGCAGGAATGCCCAAGGAATGGGTATCTCAGGTGACAAGAGTCAGACATTCAGGCCCAGCGCCTCCTGCACCCACCTTATTTATAGCCTTGGAGGAGGTGGGCTGGGCTCTTAAAGAAGGCAGCAAGCCTCTATGCATGGGGGGGGGGCCACTGTGGGAGACTACCTGGTCTTGCGGCCATGAACCCAAGAGAAGCAGCCTCAACAGTGGGATAGACATGAGTAGCTAAGACCTTCCACACAGAACTTTGGGGGGTGCTTCTGCCATGGCCCTGGGTGTGTGGTGACTGCTGCCAGGCTGTTGTGCTGCAGCTGGAAGGAGCTTTCCAGCCAGGCATTGCTTGCTGTGCCAAGGGCATGTGTGGGCAGAGTGGCCAGTGGGCATCCAGAAAGACAGCCCCCACCCCATTCAAGGAGCAGGAAACCAGAGCAGAATTGGCAAGCTGCAGTAAGTTGACTGACAATAGATTTGGCTAGGATACCTGCGGGTGGCAGGCAGAAGGCAGCAGCCAAGGCTGCTGAGGGGCCACTCTCCAGGCAGTATCATGTCCTGTGCCTAACCTTCGTGCCCTTCATGCAGGATTTCTGACTGGGTGCTTCCTAGCATTGATTCTGGATGAAGGCAGGTGTGGCTCATGGCCTTGTGTTTTCATCTGTGAACTTTCAGTGTCCTGGCCTGTCCTCAGGGAGCACCTGTCTTGTGAGCATTCCCTAGCAGAGAGGTGCTACAGCTGCCTTTGGGGTCCTCTCAGCAGACCCACCTCTACTAACCCTAACCCCCCCACCCCCCAGCCCACAGGACTGCACCGCCTTGCAGAAGCCCTAGCATAGTTGGGCAGGTCAGTCCAGAAAACCATAGTTGTTGAAAATCACCCACTGGCAATGTGTGTTTTTGTAATTCAAGTTGCTGAGAGGTTCACTCAGAAATGTTTTGGAAAGGAAAAAGCTTTCGAGATCAAATCAGAGTGGCCTGTTGTTGAAGGACAAATTATGGCCCACCTAGGTTCACCTTTCTGTCCTCTCTAGAGAGCAAAGGTCTACTGATTTTTCTGACCTTGTGTGGGTTCCAGACAAACTGGTCTGTGGGAACTTGCAATCATAGGTAGGGTGCACCTGGGGTGCTGTGTCACCCAGAGGCCTCTCCCCCTCTCCCACTTTCCCAATTGCCAGTCTGCTGCTGGGCAGAGCTCGCCCCTTCTCCCTAATCCCCCTCCCGGTGCTTCATTCCAAACCCAGTTTTTCAGACCTCCCTGAAAGTCGATCAAGCTCTTTATAAAAGATGCCTTTAGTAACTGCCCTAAATGTAAGTGCACTAAACAATTCTTATTAAATATTTATTTTCTGTTCAGAGTACATTTCCTCAAGGAGCCAAAGCTGGTTTTAAGAAACTGTTCTGTGTTCTTTAGCTTTGACTGTCCCCATTTCTGAAACACCAGTGTCATTGGGTAGATCATAGGGAAAAAAATACGATGGTTCCAAATTTGAAATGACACTTGATGAAGCAAAATACTTTGTGGGATACGGTTTAACCCAGGAGTCCTGTGGCTAGAGAGACAAGCAGGTTGTAGAACCAAATAGATCTGCAGGTACTAGCGTTTCTCATACCTAGTGAAAACTGTGGCCTGACTGTTAAACAAGCATTTACTTCCACAGAACTAGGGGCAGTTACGGGTGTCCTCCCTCCCTTCCTCCCTCTCTCCCATCCTTCCTTCCTTATAAATTCCCCATCTGCTATTGATCGCTTACCTTAGAGGAATGACTGAGTGGGGAGAATTTAGTTCAAGTTTCCAGAAGTTTTAAAAATATTTGGCATAGTCCTATAGTCATCTGTCACAAGTTGCTCTTTTCTTTTTAAAGATGTTTAAATTTTTCTTCTAAGTACAAAAATAGTATGTATTGTAGACGTTTTTTAAAAATTAAGTACAGAAAAGCGCAAAGACAAGAAAACAAATTATCCATATCTCCACCACTCAAAAGCACCTACTATGAATACATTTTCTTCCATTCTTTTTTCTGTGCAATTTAGGCATTATTAAGATGTTTTTTTATCTTGCCTTTATTGTTAAATATAACATATATACGAAGAAAAGAAAAAAAAAGCAATGGTTTTCAAAGTACACTTCAACAAGTAATTACAGAACAGATTTCAGAGTTTGTTATGGGTTTTCCACTATTTCAGATTTTTCATTCTAGCTGCTCCAAAATAGTGGCAGTTAGACGAAATTTTTTTTTCTTTTTTGTGAAAAGTAACATATATAAAGAAAAGCAAAAATTTCAAAGCATGTCACAATTAGTTATAGAACAGATTTCAGAGTTTAGTCTGGATTATAATTCCACAGTTTTAGGTTTTAACTTCTAGCTGCTTTAAGATACTTCAGACTAAAAGAAATATCAGTATAATGGTTCACCAATCATACTCGTTTATTAAACCCCTACCTTCTTTGTTTACCTCCACCATCACCTTTGATCTTTCTCCCCCTCTTTAGGGGTATTTGGGCTGTGGCCATTCTAACTTTTTCATGTTGGAAGGGGCCTTCGATAATATGGGATAGGGAGATGGAACTAGCTGATGTTCTGAGAGGCTGGCCTCTCTGTATTTCAGGACTTATCTGATCTAGGGACCCATCTCGAGGTTACAGGCTTCTGAAAAGTTATCCTAGTGCATGGAACCTTTGTAGAATCTTATATAACACCCTAGGTGTTCTTTAGGATTGGCTGGAATGGTTTTGGTTGAGGTTTGGCAAGTTATTTATCCTGACTTTGGACTTAATGTTCGAAGATATTTTTCCATGTCATTAAAAATTCTTTACATTAAATGAAATTTTTTTACTATGGTAATATATATAAATAAAACTTACCATTTTAACCATTTTTAAGTGTACCATTCAGTGGATTAATTGCATTTACAGTGTTATGCAACCATCACCACCGCCCATTACCAAATCTTGACGAACATTTTTAATGACAACATAGAATGTTTTTAAGTATCCTTGCCCACTTCTGCACTTCCTCCACACCATTCAGTCAAGAAACTGTGGTCCTTCCCTGAGAGGGACCTCAGGTCCCAGCAGATGTGGGGAGAACACGGGGTTGAGGATGAGGTCTGGAACTTAGGCCTGTTAAAGCCACTTTTCTCCACATCTTGAGAAGAACATTTTTCACACATTGGTGGTTCCAAACTCATCTTCCTTATTTACCAGGGCTGGCTATGTAATTTGTGGGGGCCAGAGCAAAATGAAAATTAGGGACCCCTTTTTCAAAAAGCTGAAGAAAAGTTCCATTAAAGGTAGTAAGACATAAAACTTTTCCCTTCTGTAGTCTCTCTCTCAACTTGTCATGGTGGCACATTTGTTTTTGTTTTTTGCTATTTAATGTCATTGTAAGTGAAGAAAAAATGAACATTTAAAATTATTAGCATGAATTTTACCACTCATCTTTATATTGTACAATACCAGTTTTAATGCAAATAGAAAATCCCTGAAATTACACAATTTGTATTTTGTAGCTCATACACACATATATTTTGTTCTTTCCAAAACAGTGGACACACTACACAAAGCAGCGCAACTCTTTATTCCACTTCTCATTATGATTCTACCAATATTTTGTCCCTTCAGCCTACTTATGAGGGAGGGAGGACTGAAAGGGAATCCTTATCTTTCCCTTTCTCTGTCACCCTTTCCAGTGTGAGTACTTGGCTAACACAGGGAAGCAATATCTGTAAGTCGAAGTATGATGGAGTTCCTCAGTCATTTGTGTGTCTTAGAACCCATGACCTTCTTTCTGCATTCAAAGCGAGCTCGGGTTCATATTGAAAGCAGGCCTCTCAGAGCTCTCAGCACCCTGCTGATTAGGTCATAACCATAGCATGCTCACCTCAGGCTCCATTTGAGTCTTGCTGAAATCCCACATTGTGGGTCCACTGGAGTTCTGTGCTCTGACATTGTGACGGGAAGCAGCAAGAACTCAGACACACGTGTTACACCTCTTTTCTGCTCACGTGTATGCTCTGTTTTGCCTTGGACTTTACTTACAAAACACAAGTTCAAAGATAAAATTATTAAGAACTTTTAAATACTTACTAAATACCAGCAAGCACGACAACAGACGCGGGGCCCCTCTAAGTGTGAGGCCCTCTGTGACTGCACATCTTGCCTCTATGCAACCAGATTATTGGACAAGAACTAAATGTGACAGTTGGAGCATCCTCCTGCTTGGGTAACCATGGGGTTCTTTTGTGATCCCTTTTCTTCAGGACCAGCCCAGGGCCACCTTTTCCAGAGAGTGTTCCTGACCATCTCCTAGTGGTCAGTGACAGTAATGGCCCACATGTACTTTGCCAGCTGCCAGACATGGATGGTCTTGGCCAGACATCCTGCCCTGTGTATGGTGGGTTCTCTTGTATTCCCACTTTGTAGATGAGAAAGCTGAAACTTAGGGAAGCCCACAGCTAGGTGAGGTATCAGCACAGGAAGCCTGTGCTGTATTCCAGCAAACAGGAAAGAAGAAACAGAAGGAGGACAGGCCCTGCCCTTTAAGGCACTTCTGGTTACATCACTTTGACTAGAACTTCTTCACCTGAACACACCTTGTTTCAAGGGTTAAAATCCAAGAGTTCCGTAGAGAAGGAGGGAAAGGAATGGCACGGGGGCTAGTATCTATCTCTGGGCATGTGGGCCCTAAATATTATCAACAAAGGGACACAGTCCCAAAGCTGCTCCGCTTGGACCTAGGGCAGGTTCTAAGAAAGCATCTAAACATCAAGAGGAGGCAACCCAGAGGTGTTTCTGGCTGAACTCTGCTGTGCATGCCTCTTCAGACATTTCTCAAATGGGAAACTGCTAAGTAGAGGACTTCTGCCCAGGCAAGCACCGCACTGACCTCTCGTTCACTCCTGCTCAGTCACAGTATACCTCTCTACTTAGTCAAACAACTGGTACTGGCCTGTTGCACTCATGATCCCAAGTAGCTCCTGATTAGCTATAAATACCTATTTGTAAAATATTTGTAAGTACTTGCCCCAGGTGACACAGCCTATAAGTGACTGGGCTGGGATTTGAATCCAGGCCCAATCATTACACTAGGCCTCAGTATGTAATTGGCAAAGGGCTGTAAAACTTTAAAAAGCCACCTGTCTAAGCACAAACATAGAAAAGGGAGGTACCTGGTCCATTTCACCCACATGGATGGTGTTGCTACTGAGCAAAAGCATTGGCTTCTTCTAAGTACCCCCTTCCCTCCTCACCCATCCCCCCCCAATTGACTAGGATTTAGAGATGCTTGACTCAGATGATGTACCTGAGAATGTACCATATCCCGTCTCCAACCACCTGTTTCCATTAGATTTCCAGAGACATGGTCCCGACTAGAAGCAGCAGTGCTTCTGTAGAAGGGGGATGGGCTCAGTCTTGTCCTGGAGAGAGGTCAGGAAAGGGTCAGTATTGTGGGCATATGTACATCTTCCCAAGTTCTCTTACAGTTCCTGCTGGGACTCCCTGCCTTTTTTTTTGGTTGATTCCTAGTGACACTACTTCGACAAAATACACTTTGTAGAAGTTGATTACCTTGTTTATTTAATGTGAATTTGTACCTTTTTGTCTAAGTCTTTCAATACAGGTATATTGGGATAAAAAGCAGTCTAATAAAATTTTAGGTGAAGAAAAAAAAGGGCTGGGAAGTTGTTACTTTGCCTTGAGTAGGCAAAGAGGGGAAAGCCCACATCCATGGCACCTCCTTGGGGACAGGGCTATGAGCACCCCACAGTCTCTTTCGGGTGTTGGCTGCACTGAAGGATATACTTGTCATTTCTCTTTTGCTCTGGAAAAGGAACCTATTACCAAGGGATTCTGTTGCTCAGGGGCAGGCAGGTGTGGACAGGTTACCTGTGGGGCCAAGAGAGCGGCTGGCTCAGCAACCCCAGAAGAGCCGCAGAGTGTGGGTTCAGTTTGCGATCACTGAGCTCTTCCAGAGTCAAAGGTTTACCATGAAACCCCTGTCTTCACATGGATGTGTGGTCAGACCCGCTTTGTCTTTACCTACACTGGGAGGTATATTGGCCATGTTCATGTCAGGATAATCAAAGGTGAAGCAACAGAAATCCAGCTAAAAACAAACCTGAGGAAAAACAGTGACAGTATTGGTTTCTGTCCTTGGGAAGCCTGACGATGAGTTTGGTCAATTCAAATGCAAACAGAGTCTTTGGGACAGTTTTTGGCTAGCCTTTCTGGATGATGGCCTCGTTCCCTTGGACTGTAACAAGTTTCCCCATTCCTTCTGGAGAGATGAGTGGGAGAGGACAGCCACTGTCACAGACAGCTACGGCTTTGCCTCATCCCATCAAGGAACCACAGAACAAGCACATGTCTCCTCTCACTTGAGTGTATGTGAATCACATGGAAGGCTCTGATTGACCTGGCCTGGGTCATATGCTTACCTCTGTGGAGGGGGTAGGGGAGGAGGCATTCCCCAGCAGAAGGAAGGATGACTGTCACCAAAAGAGGGGCAGAGCTTCTGAGCAGGCAAAACCCATATATGTCTGCCCATCTGCCATTCATTGAAACTTACAAGCCAGGTTTGTGTTAGGCGCCTTGAGGAAACAGAGGCCCAGAGAGGGTAAGGAACTTGTCTGACAGCACACAGCTTGGAAGTGGCAGTGTAGAATGTGAACCCATGATAAGTCTTTAGACCCCACCTACTGCAGCTTTCCTGTGAGGTCTTGCAGCTGGTTCCTAGTGGGACTGGAACTTAAACCCAGGTTCTAGACCCATTACTGGGAACTTTTGCCTTAGCCATAGCTTATAAAGCAGGGAAGGAACAGGTTCAGTTCAGGTTTTCTAGAGTCATGCCAAGTCCGCTGGGTACTGGGTGTGCTGTTCCCCCTGGATTGCTACCCTCACAAAGCATCTGAAGCTTCCTCTGCAGAGGAGTCACAAGCCAGCATCTGTATGTGTGTACAGGGAACTACAACCTCACCAGCGTGCTGCCCAGTGCCCCCGACATGGCGCAGTTTAAGCAGGGCGTGAGGTCCGTGGCCGGAAAGCTCTCGGTCTTTGCTAATGGTGTCATGACTTCTATTCAGGTAAGCGAAACCAGGGTGAAAGTCGGGGGAAACGGGGTTCTCATAGATTTGAAAACAAGATTTGGACCACTCTTAAATGATTGGAAAATTAAATTTTAAATTACTGGTTTATGTGTTTGCTACAGTGTAACCCAGAACATTATGAAAGCCAGACACTACAATTTTATGTCTGTTTTAAACATTTCTAATTTGTGACTCTAGGGAGAATTGTTACAGGAATTCTCATGATCATCATCAATTTTTTTTATATAGAAAAAATTAAGAAGAAAATTAAAATTACCCATAATCCCACCTCACAGAGATAACATATATTAATATTTTGGTTTTAGATTTTGATGCATATCTTTTTTAATTAAAAAAGGAATTATATTGTGTATATGATTTTTTTTTTTTACATGGGCAGGCACCAGGAACCGAACCCAAGTCTCCAGCATGGCAGGCGAGTATTCTGCCTGCTGAGCCACCATGGCCTGCCCTGTTATGATTTTTTTATCCTTTTCTCCATGATATCATGAGCATTTCCATGCAACTAAAATTTTTTCAGAAACTACATTCTTTTGAGTGAAAATACATACCATAATTTGACTATTCCCTAGTTAGATATTTAAGTTGAATTTCAATCTTTTAAGTAAGGTAAGTATGGAACATCCTTGTAAAACAAATTTTTGATGATATGAAAGACTTATTTCTGGAACCCTCGTGTTTGTGTCAAGTTGCCTTAGAAGGATTCTGTTACTGAGTGAACCTCATCGCAGGGCAGGGATGTGAGGGGATGCCCCCACCTGAAGAGGTCCCTTGGCCTGAGGCCCTGGTGGGTGCTGCTGACACTGCTGTTGACCGCACAGCTGTCCCTTCCACGGGCCCTTGGGATAGAGTTCACAGAGCCCTTCCATGTCCCTGAGGCCAGCAGAGGCACAGAGGCCCCCAAGTAGGTGACCTCCCTATTTTATAGATGAGGAAACAGATGCGCAGAGGTTAAGTTGCTTCTGCAAGATCCCTCAGCTGACCAAAATGTTGGAATCAGGACTTCAGACCAGGGTTCTCGAGTGGCTGTTCAGTAAAACCTAAGAGAAGCTTCACTTGTGGCCACCACCTCCTTCCTGCTTCCCAGCCTCTCCCTCAGTGACAGGGGGCCCCGCCAGCCCTGTTTATGGACCAGGAAGCTGAGGATGTCAGTGCCAGAGGCAGGATGTTAATCAAAGTCAGGGTCCAAAGCCAGCCAGGGCCCTCAGCCCTGGGGCCAGCGACAGTGTACTTGTGTGGATTGTGATGTCAGTTTGTTTACACCAAATGTTCAATGCGCGTGAGGATGAGGAATTGATGCTGACATTTGTGAACTTTCACTTTGGTTCTTGTCTCTGTTTAGGATCGCTATGGTTCTTAATATCCAAGACGTGCTATCTGTTTTCTGGGGAAATTCCTTTTTAAATGAACCATTGACCACGTCGAAAACTGCAACAGAGACCAGGCAATTTTGCTGATTGTTTTGCGACTTTTTTCACATAGTATATATCCAGTTCAGATTTTTAGTATTTCTTTGGAGAAATTTTTATTTTGGCGGCAGAAGCTTTGCTGTAATTTGTTTGCATCACTTCCTGTGCATGCCCTCCCCATGGCGTGTCCGCACATATCTATACTTTGTGTTCTTGGGATCTTTCATCCCATCAGCTGGGGCCTGTAGACCCAGCCCCTGCCATCTCCCCATGGACTGAGCCTTTATTTCAGGGGTCTCAGTGCTACGTGATTGACAAGCAGAGAGCTGCCGCCGCAGCTTATGCTGGATCAGCCTGGAGAGACCAAATCCACTGCACACATTTCATTAAAAAGGAGAAAGAATAAAAACAAAATGCCAAAAGTGATTGGTGTCTAATTTGACAGATTGCTTCATTTATATTTCTACATGTTAAGGTGATTTAAAAATAATGTTTAAAGTCATCTGTCCCTGTGTAAATTATTTTGTATGATCTATAAATTTAAAAATATTTTTCAGTGAGGGCTTTTAACAAACCTAAGCTTTCTCATTGCCAGGGGAATTAAGTTTGTCTTTTGAGAATGTTCAACTCGTTGAATTTATGAGAAATGTAAGATGAGAACTCCCTAAGTGCATTTATAAATTGATGTAGTGTACAGAATTAAAATTGAATAAGGTAAGATATACCTACAGAAAATATTTAAGTATGTGGGAAAATATTGTAATTGGGTCATTTTGTTAATATTTTTTATCTTAATCTTGGTTTTCAAAAAATTAAAGAATGTGTATAAATGAATAAAGAAAAGTAATTTGGCTGTGTTTTAGACAGCATAGAATATATTGTTCAGCACAGTAAAATATATTTGAAATTTGATCAACCGAAACTGTGGTTTCAACTGAATATTTTGTGAATCTTTCTTAAAAGCTCAAATTTGTAGACTTCTAAATATAATAAACAGCTGCAGCAGATGTATTGCCTACATTTTTTATAAAGCTTTTGTAATCCTAAATTAGAGCTCATGGGATAACATTTACATAGCCTTGAATTTAGCTATAATTGCAGATGTGTCTGTTTTAATGTATGTGTGGGGACTAATGAGCAATTGTCATAACTGGGGTGGTTTTCATAATGTAGTGGCAAAGTGGGGTGACCTTGTTAGAAATGAGAGTCTATGGGACAGCGCCCCCCCCCACCTTGGTGGGCCTTGTGGTCTCTCCCCAGGAGCTGAGAGTCCTTACAGCCCAAGGTGTCCATAGGAAATCCTGCTCCAGGCTGGCTTGTGCAGTCTCACAGAGACCCTCGGAGCAGGTCATGTTCCCACTTTGCAGAGAGGAAGTGGAACTCTTAAAGGGCAAGGCGACTGCTCCTGATCTCTCCATCTCCCTCAGAACATGGCTGTGAATTTCCTCCCATGAAATTCTTTGACAGCCATCCACTCCCCAGGCCTTGCCGGGACACCAGCTCCCACCTTGCCCAAGACTTAGGGCCCGGCAGCCAAGGATATTTCAGACAGAGCTGAATGTCTTATGCATGGTGTTGGTTCACTCAGCCCACGGTGGATGCTGGGCTCCCTCCTACGTGTGCATGTGGGATGTGTGTGCACATGGGGTGTGTGTGTGTGTGTGAGAGAGAGAGAGAGAGAGAAAGAGATTTTACATTCTTGGCCCATTTATTCTTGGGCCTTGTGTTTTGTAATCAGTTTGCATGAGTGCTTCACAGTCTAAAGATGTTGGTTAATATTTGTTTTAACTAAATGCATTTTAGATCTCCTGTTCCAATTACCAAGCAAATGGTGATACCACAGTCCACTGACCTCGTGTCTGTGCACTGCAGGTGTCAGCAGTGTGGCCAGAAGCACTCTTGGGTGCACCATCTGGGGAAGCCCTGCCAGGAGATGGGTGGCCACCCTGAGCTGAGGTCCCTCCTAGCCCAGGCCCTGTACACGGCCAGGCTCAAAGCGGCCCCATTTCTAGTCCTGGGGAACCAGCAAGGGCTGGCCAGTGGGTGGCCACTGCTGCTTCAAAAGGGATATTAATTATGCATTTGTTCTTGCAAGCAAAGTTGAGTAAAGGCCAGAAGATATTTCTGAGCTTGTGTGCCAAAAGGAGTGGGGAAGACAAAGGGAGGGGTGCAGGGCCAGAAAAAGATTGTTTGCTCCAGTTTTACATAGCCTCTACCAGGAACAAATTCGCTTAAAACCACAGCATGTTTCAGTCCCCTTAAAAAGCCGTTGGGAATACAGGTGAGTGGAAGGGAACTGCGTCCTGCCTTGGAAAGTAAAGACTTTGGGATAAGTTTCAACCAGCCAGGAGCCAGCGAGCTCGCAGCAGGCAGGAGGGAGAAAAACCAGGCTCTGGGTGAGCCCAGGGTGACTCCATCCAGCCCCATTTTAAACCCTGCAGCCTGGGGTCCCTCAACTGGAGTGTACAGAGTCAGGTTGGGCTGAGGGGCCCACCCAGCCCCCCACTTCTCCCACCTTGCTTGGCCACCTCCAAATCTGACTTTGAAGACCTTCACGCCGTTTACTTTTCCAGCCAGGACCTGAGCCTGAGGCCCAGCCTCGCATTCCATCTCTGCTCACACATCTACGCGCACTCGCCACCTCCTCCCACCCTCTCCAGCCCAAAACCTTGTGGTCAGGCAGCACTCCACCTCACATCCCATTCCCACCGCCTCTTCTGCCGCCCTGTGCCCAAGCTAGACACTGCTCCCGGGTAGTAGTCAGGGTGACAGGCCACGCCCCTCTAAAACCCAGCACACTCCAGGGCTCCCATTGCGCAGGGCCAATGCTCAGCCCCTTGGTGACTGGTTTGATGTCCTGTGGCCGCCAGAACAAAGTACCACAAACTGGGTTGCTTGAAACGACGGTTCTGGAGGCCAGATGTCCAGAAAGAGCCCTCCCTTGCCTCTTCCCCACTTTGGAGCTCCGACAGCAGTCCGTGGGCTTCCATCTCTGTCTCAGTTGCCGCGTGGCCTCTGCCTCTCTGTCTGTCCCTTCCCCTTCCTATAAGAACACCAGTCATTGGGTGGGAGCCCACTGTACTCCAGTATGACCTCGTGTCGTTTGTTTTTTTTGTTTTTTAAATGTTTATCGTGGTAACATACATATAACTTAACATTTTCCATTTTAGTCACTTCCGGGTTCACAATTCATCACCACCTTGACCTCATTTTAAGTGGCCCAAATCCAGCTGAAATGGCCTTATTTCCAAATAAGGTCACAGTCCCAGGGACTGAGGATTCGGTTTCAACATCTCTTTTGGGGAAGACATAATTCACCCATCAAGGTGGCCACTGGCCCCAGCTGTGGGAGAAGGTCCCGTCTCGGTCTCACGCCCCTTCTGTGTCTGCAGCCAGTGGCCACCCTCCCTCAGCAAGTTCACGCTTTCCCTCAATGTCACCTGCTCAGTGGCCCTGATCGCCCGTTTTAAAATTGCTACCTTTCCCCTGTGAGGCTCTTCACCCCTGATCCAGTTCTGTTCTTCCCTTGTCCCACACCACCTCGTGCCTTCTGTTTGGGACTCCCTGTTAGGACATAAGCTTCCCGAGAACAGGGGCCCAAATGCCCAGTCTAGTCCACTGATGTATCCCAAGTGCCCAGAGTTGAGCTTGGCACATAGTAGGTCATTAAGATGAAGGGATGTCATCCTCCCACCACCCCTGGACAAGGGCAGCCGCTGGGGCACCCAGAGGGGAAGGAGCGGGGGGCACTGCAGTGCACCTGAACCCCCTTGCTCCTGCCTTAGGCATTTTTTTTCACCTACCCTTTTCCTCTTCGGACACCCTCCTTTGGGTTTATAAGCATCCAGTTCCCTTCCCCCACCCAGCCCCAATGGGGGAAGGACCTCGATGGCCACAGTGTGGTAAAAAGCAGGTGACCCATGCTGGACCATATAAGTCCTGAAACCTAGAGGGCCCAGCCTCTCCAGAACATCAGCTAGTTCCATCTCCCTACCTTATATTGTTTGCCAGCCCCTTCCAACATGAAAAAGTTGGAATGGGCATAGCTCAAACATCCCTAAAGAGTGGGATAGAAAGATCAAAGGTGATGGTGGAGTTATACAGAGAAGTCAGGGTCTAACAAACGAGTGTAATTGCTGAATCATTAATATCTCTTAGTCTCCAATGTTTTAGAGCAGCGAGAAGTGAAAACAAAATTGTGGAATTGTAACCCATACAAACTCTGAAATCAGTTCTACAACTAATTGTTGTGCTGTGCCTTGAAATTTATTGCTTTTTTGTATATCTGTTATTTTTCACAAAGAAAAAAGTCGATGGTGGTAATAAAAAAATATTTATTCCTTCTAACCTCCAATGTTCTGGAGCAGTAGAAGGAAAAATCTGAGAGGATGGTATGGTAGCCCATGACAGACTCTGGGATCTGTCCTGTAACTACTTGTTGAAGAGTGCTTTGAAAGCTGTTGCTTTTTTCTCTCTCTGCTTTGTATATATGTTATATTATACAATAAAAAAAGTTAAAGAAAAAAAAAGCTGGTGACCCAGGTGGGCAGACACATGATAGCCCCATGGTGGGTGGTTGCAGGGGGCGAGCTTTGGACCTGGGCAGCTTTGGTTCTGGCCGGCCACTGGCCAGTTCTGACCCTGCCTGGGTCAGAACTCGGGGAGCCAGTGGCAGGGTCTGCTCTCTGTGCTTGGCTCGGCTGGCCTCTTGGTTCTGCACCCGGGGGTTGAGCCACAGAGGCCCCTGTGCACGCCCCTCCTTCCTGCCCAGGCCCACCTCCTGTTACTTGAGGGTCTTACCATCCCACTTGCCTACGTCACTTTCCCAAATGAGACACACAGTGGCCATCAGGCTGGCCCCAGGCCCAGCATGGACGGACATCAGGGATGGTGCGAGAGCACAGGCCAGGTCTTTCTGCCATGCAGCTCCTTTGCAAACAGGCCACCGCAGCCCGGCATTTGTGCTGTTCCTTTCCTTGGGTCCCTGACAAGGGACCTTCTGCGATGGGCCTGTGCAGGGCCACTGGGCGGGGAGCGTGCCCAGCCTGGCAGTTGCAAGGGCCCCTATACCCATGCCCAGGCTCCAAGGCAGGGCATCTGCAGGCAGGGCCTGAGGCGCCGAGAGAGGACAGGATGTGCTTTTGCAGGGCTCCGACACCTTCCTTCCAGAAAATGTCAGAGTCCCCCTCCCTGGCCCAGCTTGTGCCCTCCCTCACCCCCAATGCCGGATGAATCTTCCCTCCCCTGAGCCTCTAGTTCCCCTCTCAGCACCCTGGGGGCCTCCTTTTTATTGCGGTTGGCTGTGTCCTTTTCTGCACCTCACACCACAGACTGGGCTCAGGGGGGTCACGGCCACAGGCCACCACCAGGCGCTGACCACACACTGCCAGGCATTCATGTCCAGGTTTGGATGTTGCCCCAAAATGTCTGTGACACTTCGACCTCGAGCAGACGTTCCAGCATGCCCAGGCTGATGCCTTCTCGCCTCCACCCCCCCATCCCCCCACTCCAACCTGGTCCTTCCATCCCACCTTGACCTTGGCAAGAGGCCGTAAAAACCAGCACCTGCCCATCATCTGGGCAGCACCCACCCAGCATACCCCCAGCACCAGCCCAGAGACCCCCGGGGTCTCCCCAGCACCCACACTGCACCTACCCAGCTCTTCTCCCAGCACCCCACAGCTATAGCCCAGGGCCCCCCAGCATCCCACCCCCTGCGCCCCACCCCCAGCACCTGCTCAGGCCACCCTGAGGCTGCCTGCCCCTCATCGTTCACAACCAGGCAGCTATCAGGTCCAGAGACCTTCTCCCTGGGTACTCCCACCACATGGCCCCCACCCAGCCTAAGCCCACACATCTCTGCCAAGGCTCAAAGTGGGTCCTCCAGATGAGTTAAAAAAAGAATAAAAATAAATAAATAATGAGGGGTGGGGAACAAAGGGTATAAAATTGGGTAGATTGCAATACTAGTGGTCAATGAGAAGGAGAGGTAAGGGGTATGGGATGTATGAGTTTCTTTTTATGGAGTGATGCAAATGTTCTAAAAAATGATCATGGTGATGAATACACAACTATTTGATGGTATTGTGAGCCACTGATTGTACACCATGTAGGGAACGTATGTGTGTGAAGATTTCGCAATAAAATTTTTTTTTTTTTTTTTTTTTAACATGGGCAGGCACCGGGAATCAAACCTGGTCCTCGGGCATGGCAGGCAAGCATTCTTACCTGCTGAGCCACTGTGGCCCGCCCTCAATAAAAATATTTAAAAAAAAATAAAAAGTGGGTCCTTGCCTGATGCACACACAATCAGTAGATGTCAGGATTTTGAGAAGAGAGAAGCTTTATTTAGCAAAGGCAAGCCTTGTGGAGACAGGAGGGGAATAGTTCCCCAGGTCTGCAACCCGAGCTGGAAAGGAAAGAGAGGGATATTTATTGGATGAAACAGAGGCAGGTACGCTGGGATCCGAGGGCCTCAGCACACGGGGCTCGGCAGTAAACGTTCAGCTTCAGGACTGTAAGTTGGCTGTTAGCATCGGCTGCGTCTACATTTAAATTAGGGATTGCAAAATCGGATATTATCGTTGGCTGACAGGCTCTGTTACCTTGGGGAGTAGGCTCGGGATGTTGCCAGAATTTGGAAGCCCTCTTGCTTCGTTTTAGGCCCGTGTTCCTCTTTTCCATTGTCCCTGCTCATTTTGTTTTCTCTCACAGGATATTTTATGTCCTAGGGTCACTTGAAGTCCATATCTCGGTTTAGGCTGATTAAGGCTGGTCTGGCTAGAGCTGTTAAAACTAGGACTTACCTATGGGGTGTGTAGCTGGGAATTTCAGACTAAAGAGAAATGGAAACTTTTGTGACTTAGAGAAGGAGCTGCTGCAGCAGGGGTGGGTGGGCATCAGGGGGGGCTGCATCTCTGGCCTGGAGGACTCTGCAGGCCCCCAGGACCCCTTCCTCACCCGTCCCACTCCTCCAGGCCCCCCATGTTCCCCCAGCTGCCAGGCTCTCCCCTGACGGCCTGAGCTCGCTGCACGCTCCCTGCTCACCGGGCCTGTCCCCCCTCCCATGTCCTCCCCGAGCAGCCAGAGCCCGCCTCTCCTCGCGCCTTTTCCCGCAGAGGTGGGCTCCGGGCAGGAGGGACGCAAGCAGCCCGGCTGGTGTGGGGCCCAGGAACTCACCCTGCCCCCTGCTGATCCCAGTGCAATACTGTTTCACTGCAGTGATGTCATTCATTCATTCATGCCAGCACCTCCCACCTATCTTCGTTTGCCCCACAACCATCACCCAGACCCGGTCTGGAGCTCTCTCCAGTCGCTTGCGCCCCTCCCTGCCCCCGAAGGTGTTCGCCCTCGGGACCCCGGTCCTGCCCACTCCCCACCTTCCTCAGCCTCTGGGGGAGGGTCTCTGAGGCCCCACTTAAGTCACTCGTG
Organism: Myrmecophaga tridactyla; assembly: GCA_004026745.1. Taxonomy (NCBI): domain Eukaryota; kingdom Metazoa; phylum Chordata; class Mammalia; order Pilosa; family Myrmecophagidae; genus Myrmecophaga; species Myrmecophaga tridactyla. The sequence continues at coordinate 19,039 of PVIY010044383.1, forward strand.
CACCCGAGGCTGCCGGCTGGGATCTGGGGGTGCCACCACCCGCCTAGCCCCATGTGTTCTTGGCTCCCGGGGTCTACACGGGGCAGTCCTGGGGGCTGTGGTGGAAGAGAGACCCTCAGGTGGGTCCAGAGGCTCAGGCTCCACTGCCAGTCACTGGGGGGTTAATGCCTGTGGGGGCCGCCTGCGGGCCACTGCGCCACAGGAGGATGAAGGACTAAGGCCGCTCCTGCCAGCAGAGGCACGCACACTCCCCCGCCGCCAGCTGCGCTGCCTCGCCTGACCGGCCCTTCGGGCTGGGATGCCACGGCCCTGCCTCCTGTGTCCTCCTGGGCTCGGGCCTGCAGGCACAACCTCTGAGGGCCGCACCACGTCCAGCCATGTGTCACCTGCAGAGGCCAAGTCTCGGTGTGCAAGCCGCTCCGTCCGGGAGGACAGACTCACAGACACAGGCTCCCACACACCAGGCTGGGGTCTGGTCACCAGGGCAGTGCGGCGCAGTGTAGGACCCCTGACCATCTCTTCCCAACCACTCTTTCCCCCAGCCACTCTCCCCAGGCCAGGGAGAGGCAGTGGTTGGGGCTGAGAGTGGCCAGGGGAGCCACTCTATCCCTTGACCACTCTATCCCCTGACCACTGTCTTCCCTGGCCTCCCTCTCCCATGACCATTCTCCCCCCAGGCCACTCTGTCCCC
>PVIY010044384.1:0-19732 GCA_004026745.1 Myrmecophaga tridactyla
GGAAGGGTGGTGAGACTGCTCATCATGTTGGCTGGAGAGAGAGGCCACATCTGAGTAACAAAAGAGGCCCTCCTGGGGGTGACTCTTAGGCCTAAATTTTAAGTAGACTTGACCTATCCTTTGTGGGGTTAAGTTTCATATGAACAAGCCCCAAGACTGGGGGCTCAGCTTACAGCTTTGGTTGTCCACACTGCTTGTGTGTGAATAACTCTTGATTAGGTAGTTGCTATGGAGATGTGTCTTCACCCATTCAAGGTGGGGATGCTTAAAGGACTAGAGTTCTTTAAGAAGGAACCATTTTAGAAATAGCTTTAGTGCCAACAGAGTCCTCATGGCCAGAGATCATTGTAGATGCAGAAGGAAAACATCCCTGGAGAAGACTTATGAAATGAAGAGAGAAAACTAGCACGTGTTGCTAAGTGCCAACCCAGCTAACAGAGGTGTTCCAGATGGTATCAGCCTTTCTTGAGTGAAGGTCACTTCTTGTTGGTACCTTAATTTGGACATTTTCCTGGCCTTAGAATTGTAAACTTTCAATTTAATAAACTCCCTTTTTAAAAACTGTTCTGTTACTGGTATATTGCATTCAGCAGCTGTAACAAACTAAAACACTAAGAAAGAAAAAAATAAGACAATTTGTTACACTCGGTACATGAAGTTCAACATCCAACAACTAAGAATCCTCAAAGAAGAGGGCATAGAAAACTGCAGGGAGGAACTGATCAATGAAACAATCAAAAAAAAAAAAATGTTCCAGGATGAACACATGATTTCATGTGTTCCCAAATTGAAAAGGCACAGAACAAAAATGGATGAAAATTTATCCAAGATGCATTGGAACACTATCTCAGAACACTGAGGACAAAGAGGAGATGCTAAAGGCTTCCAGAGAGAATATAGGTCACCTATGCATTGTCAGAAATCAGAATGACTTGAGACTGTGTTATAGGATCAATGGAGGAAGACAATAGGGCTATGCTTTCTCAAATTTATTTTCCAACCTTGAACTCTGCTGAATGATTATTCAACTGAGGATAACATAAAGGCATTTTAAGATATTTGGTACCTCCATAAATTTACTTCCTATGTACTCTTTTTCAAAAGCTACCACATAATATCCCCAACCAAAATGAGGGAGTAAACCAACAACAAAAAAGAAGAAATAAGAAATCAAATAGAAGAGAGCCTCAGAATGAATGCTATTCAGCAAGCAAAGTTAGGAACCAAATAAGCTTGAATCAGGCTCAAACAATTATATATAATGAAAGGGCAGGTTCCCACACCTGTAGCCCCTCTTGCCTAAGTAGTTAGGCCTAATTAAATCCTATGGAAATATTACATTATGAAAACAGAATATAAGCAAGACTGAAGATGACTAAATAAAGACGTATGTTCCTAAAAAAAATTATCTTAGCACACATACCTTAGCATTGTTCCACAGTGAAAAAATGAAAGACCTAAATTTGTAGTGCATTCTGTCACAGTTCATCTGCTATACAAAATTCCTGGGTATTATAATACTTGACTACAGAATATGTGCAGAGGGAAAGGACATAACATTGCACTTTATTAGTACTATATTGTAAGTGGAAAATGCAATAAAACTAGTCAAAATTAAAAAAAAAAGAATAATTACCTTGAAATCTGGTGCCCCCATTTTTAAGTAATATGTTGGTAAGAGTCTCCTGATATCTTTGAACTGCAATACAGAAGACAAAACAAATATATCTGAAGAAGAACTCTTTCATACATATATTCATGCTCATTTATGCACAGAAATATTCTAGAAAAATACACAAGAAGCCAATAGTAAGACTTACTTCTAAGGAGTGGAAATGAGTGACTTGAAGGAAGAAATGTGAAGGATTCTTAATTTTCACTGTTTATCTTTTGTTTCTCATGATTTTTATATATGTGAATGGGATACCATTCCCAAAATCTCATAAAATGTAGTATGTTCACTAACATTAACAAAAATTGAACACCAAATATCATAGCTAATTGGGAAAGATTAGAATCATGCCCACATTATAAAGGCATTCTGAGCCAAATTTTATGATTGTAAAGATTTGAGATGAGAAAGGAAGAATCATTAGTTAAGATTATATGGTCATCTGCCAAAAACAAATAAAAGCAACTGCCAATAGAATCAATGGGAAAATCAGCAGAATACGAATTCTGTGTAAGGACAATATACTGAATTGAATTTCATTTGTTTACACCAGCAATAACCAATTAGAATATGTCTTAAAAATACCACACCCTTAAGAATAATCTCATATTAATTAGCTTAACAATTTATTGAGCCCTGTTACGTACCAGCAACTGTTATAGAGGGATATACAGTGAAAAAAAACAAAACAAAAACACCCCTACTTTTGTGGGGCTGATGCCCTAATTGGAGAAGAGAGACAATAAACTTGATAAGCGAATTGTACACTTTGTAAAAGCGCAATGGGTGCCGCAGAAAAGTACAGCAATGTAAGGAGGATCAAAGTAACAGGGGAGCAGAGTGCTCTTTTGAGTAGGATACCCTTTACTGACAAGGTGATATTTGAGCAGAGACATGAGGGATATGAATTTACCATGCAGATATCTCAGGAAAAGGGCTCCAGGCAGAGAGAAGAGCTGGTAGAGTTGCTATTCTATCACCTCCTCTTCAGCCTTAGACCACCCTCCCACTTCCTCTCCAGGACTATCTTCTTGGCCATCCCCTGCTTCCAGCACCAGCTAATACTGTGTGTGTGTGTGTGTGTGTGTGTGTGTGTGTGTGTGTGTGTGTGTGTGTGTGTGTATGGTTAGCTCCTCATTGTTGACCACCATGAGCTCCCAAGCCCATCAGAATTATTCTGCAGAAGTGGAAGCCTCTGTCCAACCACCTGGTCAACCTGCATCTGAAGGCCTAATACATCTTCTTATCTCTGGGCTTCTATTTCAACCATGATGGTATGGAGCACTCCTGTGAGTTGATGGAGAAGCATGAGGGCCCTGAGCAACTCTTGCAGATGCAAAATCTGCATGGTGACCACACCCCCTTCCAGCATGTGCAGAAGCTATCCCAGAATGAATGGAGTGAAACCTTGGATGTCATGGCAACCCCTTGCCTTGGAGAAGAACCTGAACCAAGTCTTTCTGGACCTCCATGCCCTGGGATCTACCAACAGAGACCCTCATCTCTGTGATTATCTGGAAAGTTATTTCCTAAATGAGGAGGTGAAACTCATCCAAAAGATGGGCAACCATTTGACAACTCTCTGCAGGCTAGCCAGTCATCTGGCTGTGCAGGGCAAGTATCTATTCAAAAGGCTCACCCTCAATCATGACTAGCTCTGGGCTCCAGAGGCTTTTTGGGACCCCTCTGTATTCCCCTGACATCCAAGCTTCTGAATGAGCCCCTCCCTCCAGCAAGAAGGCATCTTTTTAACCAGCCAACTTGTAGCCCTCTAACAAGCCCCGAACCAAATGTAAAACAAAGTTTTTGCTGCAAAAAAAGCTACCCAGTCTGAGGAATAGTGAGAAAAAAATAAAAAATAAAAAATAAACAGAGCCTATGAAACCTGTGGGACATTATCAAGTGTACCAAAATATGCCTAATGGGCATCCAAAAGGACAAGAGAGAGAAAGAAAAGAGCAGGAATTATATTTATGCTTAAGTAAATAATACTTTAAAACTTCCTAAGTTGGTACACACATTCAAGAAGCTCAAAGAACTTCAAGTAGAATAAACTCAGAGAGATCCATACTGGGACACTTTATATATAACCTGCTGAAAGCCAAAGTCAATGAGAGAATCTGGAAATCAGAAGGAGACTACTCATATCATAACATACAAGACATACTAAATAACATTAAAAATAAACTTCTCATCAGAAATTATGGAGGCCAAAAAGCAGTGGGATGACATATTTAAAGTGCTGAAAAAATAAAACTGTCAACCAAGAATTATGTATATGGCAAAATTATCCTTCAAATGTGAAGGAAAAATGAAGATTTCCAAGATTAAAAAAAAAAAAACCCAAACTGTCTTTTTCTAGTAGATCATTCCTACAAGAAATGCTAAGGAAATACTTCAGGCTGAAATGAAATGACCCTAGACATTAACTCAAAGCCATATGAAGAAATAATTAACTTTGATAAAAGTAACTCTGATAAATTTAAAGGCTGGTATTATTATATATTTTGATTCTAACTCCTCTTTATTTATATATAATTTAAAGGACAAGTAATATGTCCTTTATGCCTTTAAAGCACTTGTCCTTTACATATAAATCTATGTTAACGGTCACACAACAAATAAAGATGTAAATTGTGACAAGAACAATATAAAGGTGGGGGAACAGGGAGAAATGGGAACTTAATTTGTATATGCTATTGAAATTAATTTGGTACTGAATTAAATGAAAGTGTTATAAAGTTTAAAATGTTAATTGAAATGCCCAAGTAAACACTAAGAAAATAAGTAAAAGATCTGCGGAAAAGTAAATGATAAAAGAATCAAAATGGTACACCAGGAAAAAATCAGTGAAACAAAAAAGAAGGCAGAAATGGAGGAATTGAAGAACCAAAAGAGATACAAGAAACAGAGAAAAGAAATAGCATGTGAGTCCTCCCTTAGTAGTTATTTCAAATGAAAATGGATTAAACTCTCCAATTCAAAGGCAAAGACTGGCAAAATGGATTACAAAACATGATTTAATTATATACTATTTACAAAAGGCTCATTTTAGATCCAAAACCACAAATGGAATGAAACTGAAACAATGGAAAGACGCTCCATGCAATAGTAACAAAGAGAGAGTTGGAATGGCTATACTAATATCAGACAAAAATAAATTTTAAGGCAAAACTTGTTACAAAAAGACAAAGAAGGAAACAATGTGTTAATAAAAGTCTCAATAAATGAAGAAGATAAAGCAATTATAAACTTAAATGCACCAAACAACAAGGCTCCAAAAATATGAAGCAAGCATTGACAGCTCTACAAAAAATGGTTGGAGACATCAACATGATGTTTTCAATAATGGATAGAAAAACTAGACAGAATATTAATAAAAATACAGGACTTGAACAACACTGTAGATCAATGAGATTTAACAGACATATATGAAACACCCCATCCAACAACAGCATACTGTACCTACTTCTCAAGTGCACGTGGATCATTCTCCAGGATAGACATCTAAGGCTGCAAATCAAGTCTAATGAATCTCAAAATATGGAGAGCATACAAAATATCTTTTCTGACTACAATGGAATGAAGCTAGAATTCAATAACAGAAGGTAAAACTGGAAAAAATTTTCACAAATATTTGGAAATATAAACAACACACTCAAACAACAAATGGATCAAAGAAGAAATCACAATGGAAATTAGAAAATATTTAGGGATGAAAGAAAACTAAAGCACAGCATAACCAAACTTATGGGATGCATCAAAGGCAGTGCTCAGAGGCAAATTTATACCTACTGATGCTTAAACTAAAAGAGAAGAAAGCTCTCAGATCAGTAACCTAACCTCACAACTGGAGGAAAAGAACAGCAAGCTTAATCCAAAGTGAGCAGAAGGAAGGGAATAATAAAGCTTAGGGCAGAGAAAAATACAAGAAAAACAATAGAGATAATCAATGAAACAAAAAGTTGGTTCTTTGAAAAGATCAATAAAACTCACAAACCTAAGTTGAATAACAAGGAAGAGAGAGAAGATATAAGTACTAAAATCAGAAATGAAAGGAAACTTACAACTGCCCTTTCAGTAAGAGAATGCTAAGAACAATTGCATACCAACAAATCAGTAAACCTAGATGATGTGAACAATTTCCTAGAAACACACAAACTACCAAATCTCTTCCAAGAAGAAATAGAAAATCAGCATAGACCTATAACAAATAAAGAAATTAAATTGGTAATCAAGAGCCTCCCAATAAAGAAAAGCCCAGGACCAGATGGTTTCACTGATGCATTCTACTAAATATTTAAAGAGGAATTAGAAAATAGATTGCATGTAACCAGGAATAGGAGAAGGGAGAATGGTGAGTGATTTCTTGATGGGTAGAATTTCTGTTTAAGGGGATGAAAAATTGTGTAAATAGATAGTGGTGATGGTTGTGCACATGATAAGCAAAACTAATGCCACTGAATTTTACATTTAAAGGCAGCTATATCACAAAAGAAATTAACATTGTTCTAGTTTGCTAGTGCCAGAATGCAATATACCAGAAACAGAATGGCTTTTAAAATGGGGAATTTAATAAGTTGCTAGTTTACAGTTCTAAGGCCGAGAAAATGTCCCAATTAAAACAAATCTATAGAAATGTCCAATCTAAGGCATCCAGGAAAAGATACCTCAATTCAAGAAGGTCAGTAAAGCTCAGAGTTTCTCTTTCAAGTGGAAAGGCACATGGCGAACATGGTAAGGGTTTCTGTCTAGGCTGGAAGGGCACATGGCAAACATGGCATCATCTGCTAGCTTCCTCTCCAGCTCCCCGGGAGGTGTTTTCCTTCCTCATCTCCAAAAGTCACTGGCTGGTGGACTCTCTGCTTCGTGGTGCTGTGGCATTCTCTGCTCTCTGAGTTTCCAGCTTTCTCCAAAATGTTTCCTTTTTTATAGGATTCCAGTAAACTAATCAAGACCCACCCAAATGGGTGGAGACATGTCTCCACCAAATCCAGTTTAACAACCACTCTTGATTGAGTCACATCTCCAGGGAGATGATCTAATTACAGATTCAAGCATACAGTATTGAATAGGGATTAGAAGAAATGGCTGCCTTTACAAAATGGGATTAGGATTAAAACGTGGCTTTTGTAGGGTACATACATCCTTTCAAACCAGCACAAACATTAACCTTTCTCAACTTCTTCTAAAAAAAAAAATAGTAAAGGAGCAAAGACTTCCTGACTCATTCTTTGAGGACAGCATACTCTGATACCAAAACCAGATAAAAATATCACAAGAAAAGAAAACTACAGACCAATACCCTTGCGAATATAGAGGCAAAAATCCTGATTAAAATACTAGCAAACTGAATCCAGAAGCCTAGTAAAAGGATTAGGACACTATAATGAAGCAGTATTTCTCCCATGAATACAAGAGTGGTTCAACATATGAAAATCAATCAGTATAATACACAGCAATAAAATGAAAATAAAACCAGCCCAAATGTATTGCAATTGAGCTAAAATGCATTTGACAAAATACAACATCCTTTCATGATGAAAAACTCAACAAACTAAAAACAGAAGGACACTTTCTCAGCATGATAAAGAGCATCTATGAAAAACCCACAGCTATCATCATACTTAATGGTGAAAGAGCATCTATGAAAAACCCACAGCTAACATCACACTTAATGGTGAAAGACTGAAAGCTTTCCTTCTTAGATCAGGGACAAGACATGGATGCCTACTTTTGCCACCTCTGTTCATCATTATGCTAGGAGTTCAAGTAGACAAGAAAAAGAATTAAAAGCCCTCAAACTAGAAACAAATAAATGAAACTATATTAACAGGATACATGATCTGATATATAGAAAATACTAAGGAATCCACAAAGAAAACTATCAGGGCTTATAAACGAATGCAACACATTTTTTCAGGAAACAAAATCAACACACAAAAATCAGTGGTACAACAATAAAAAACAAACAATCCAATTTAAAAATTGCCAAAGGACTTTGATAGACATTTCTCCAAAGAAGATACATAAATGGTCAATAAATACGTTAAAAGATGTTCAACATCACTAGCCGTTAGGGAGATGCAAACCAATGAGATACAGATGAGCAGAGGAGAAAATGCAAGGGGAATGGAGGGGAAGTGCAAAATGGGGAGTTAATGCTTAATAGACACTGCGTTTCTGTTTAGTGTGAAGCAAAAGTTTTGGTCATAAATGATGGTGAGGGCACAACATTGTGAATATAATTAATATCACTGAATTGTATACTTGCAAGTGGTTAAAATGGGAAATTTTATGTTGTATATATTTTACCACAATAAGAGTAAAACAAAAAACTCCCAAAAGCTGTTGTTAAAACAACATTTGTTTGTTTGCTTAGTAATGCTTAATAATGGAAAAACTGTTACTCAAATTCATATGGAATTGCAAGTGATTCCAAACAGTTAAAACAATCTTGAAGAAGGATAAAGTAAGGGACTCACATTTTCCGATTGCAGAACTTCCACATAAATTCATAGAGTCAGAATCTAGAATATTGGCTATCAAGGGATAGGATGGGGTGGTCATGTGGAAGTTAAGGCTCAAAACGTACAGAGTTCGTATTCAGAATGATGGAAATGTTTGGTAATGGATGGTGGTGAGGGTGGCACAGCACTGTTACCATGATTAACAGCACTGCATTGTATATCTGAATGTGTTTAAAAGGGGACAGGCTGAATTGCAAAGACGGTAACAGAATGAAAATTTAAAAATAAATCCATGGTGATAAAAAAAATTTATGCTTTCTAGCCTCGTGTATTCTGGAGCAGCTAGAGGGAAAAATCTGAGAGGATCATATGGTAGCCCATAACAAACTCTGGATTCTGTCCTGTAACTGCTGGTTGAAGACTGCTTTGAAAACTATTGCTTTGTATATATATATATATTATATTATATAATAAAAAAGTTATAAAGTAATATTAAATCCATGGAATTATACTACAGAGTGAACCGCATGTTATACCATGGACTATAGTTAGTAGCACAATAATAAACATGTGCTTTCATCAATTGTTAACAAATGCAATGCAAGGTGTTACTAATAGGATGGCATATGGGAATCCTGTATTAAATGCACGATGGTTGTATAAACCCACAATTTCTCTAATAAAGAGAAAAAATACTGCAAATCTACAATAATCAAAACAGTATGGCACTTAGATAAGAGTAGACATATAGATCAATAGAATAGATAAAGAGTCTAGAAATTACACATGCATCTATGATCAGTTGATTTTCAAGAAGTGTGCCAAGAATGCAACAGGGAAAAAATTATATATCTCTTCAACAAAAGGTCCTGGGAAAATTGGCTATCCACATGCAAAAAAGAATTGGGCCCCTATCTTATGCCATATACAAAACAAACTCAAAATGGATCAGCAACTTAAATATAGGAGCCAAAACCATAAAACTCTTAGAAGAAGACTGTGGATTGGTAATTATTTCTTAGATATAACATAGAAAACACAAGCAACAAAAGAAAAAAACAGGCTTTACCAAATTAAAAACTTTTATGCTTCTAAGTTCATTATCAAAAACGTGAAAAGACAATCTACAGAATGAGATAAAATAGTTGCAAATCATTATCTGATAAAGGTTTAATATACAGAATATATCAAGAATGCCTAAAACTTAAACAAAAAGACAAACAACCAAATTTAAAAATGGACAAAGGATTTTTTATCTATTTATTTTTTATTGCCAAACCAAAACAACATGCAAACATGAACATTCTTAACATACAAACATTCTATACATGGTATACAATCAATGGCTCACAATATCATCACATAGTAGTATATTCATCACCATGATCATGGGCAAAGGATTTTAATAGACATTTCTCCAAAGAAGATATACAAATGACCAATAAGCACATGAAAAGATGCTCAACATCATTAGTCATCAGGAAGATGCAAATCAAAACCACAAGGAGATATTTCTTCAAACCCATTAGGATAGCTGTAATTAAAAAAATATATATGTAAATAACAAATGTTGGTGAGGATTTGGAGAATTTAAACCCTTGTACATTGTTGGTGGTAATGTATATTGTGCAGCCACTATTGAAAACAGCTTGGGGGTTCCTCAAAAGTGAAACATAGAATTGCCATATGACCCCGCAATTCCGCTTTGAGTTATATACCCCAGTAGGCCAAGGCTCATAACAACGTTAACCACAAGAGCCGAAAGGTAGAAGCAAGCCAAGCGTTCATGAATGCCTAAATAAACTGTGGTATATACATACAATGGAGTATTATTCATACGTAAAAAGGAATGGAATTCTGATACATGCTACAATCTGGATGAACCTTGAAATCATTATGCTGAGTAAATAAGGTAGGGACAAAAGTACAAATATTATATGATTCCACTTACATAAATTATCTAGAATAAGCAAATTCACAGAGAGAGAAAGATTAGAGGTTATTAGGAGCTTGGGGAGAGAGGTATGGTGAGTTTTTGCTCAATGGATGCAGTGTTTCTATTTGGCATCATGAAAAGGCCTTGATAATGGATGGTGGTGATGGTAGCACAAAATATGAATTAATGTGTCACTGAAGTATACACATATAAATCATTTACTAGGCACATGACAAGATGCTCCACATCATTTGCCATTTGGGAAATCCAAATCAAAACCAGATTGTGACCTGCCATCCTTAAAGAACACCTAGGACTTTATATGAGATTCTACAAAGCTTCCCTGAACTAGGATTACTTTTCAGAAACTACAAGCTCCAGATGAGTTCTAGGCCAGAAAAGTCCTGAAACCCAGAGAGGCCCACCTCTCCAAGAACATCAACTAGTTCCATCCCCTTATCCCATATTATCAACAGCCCCTTCCAACATGAAAAAGCTAGAATGGGCATAGTCCCCCAAATCCTAAAGTGTGGGAGAACGCTCAGAGGAGATGGTGGAGTTATACAGAAAAGATAGGGTTTAACAAATGAGTATGACTGCTGAGAAATATTAATATTTCTTTTAGTCTCCAGTGTCTTGGAGCAGCTAGTAGTAAATACCTAGAATTGTGGAACTGTAACCCATACCAAACTCTGAAATCTGTTCTACAACTAATTGTTGCAGTGTGCTTTGAAATTTATTGCTTTTTTTGTATATATGTTATTTTTCACAAAAAAGAAAAAATATCTATTGTGATGAATGCACGGCTATATGATGCTTTGAAACATTGATTGTACACTTTGAATGATTACATGGCATGTGAATATATAATATATATCAATAAAATTGCATTAAAATTAAAAAAAAAAAAGAAAACCAGATCGCAATATCACTTTACACCCACTAGAATGGCTCTAATAAAAAAGGCAGTCATTAACAATGTTGTCAAGGACATGGAAAGATTGGAACCTCATATATTGCTAGTGAGGATGTAAAATGGTGCAGGCATTTTGGAAAATAGTTTGGCAGTTTCACAAAATGCTAAACATAGTGTTGCCATATGATCCAGAAATTCCATTCCTAGTTATATACAAAAGAGAAATGCAAATATATCCATCAACTTTTTATTATGGTAGCAGTATTCATAATAACCAAGAAGTGGGAACAACCCAAGAGTCCATTATCTGACAAATGGATAAATAAAATGTGGTACACCCACACAGGAATATCATTCAGCAACTAAAAGGATGAAGTTCTGAACTTCATGCTACATCGATGAATCTTGAAAACATGGTGAGTGAGCAAAGCCAGTCACAAAAGAGCACATATTGTATCTCCCCATTTACATGGAATGTCCAGAATCAGCAAATCTATAGAGATGGAAAGTAGATAAGTGGTTTCTAGAGCTGGGGCATAGAGGTCATGGGATGTAACTGCTAACGTGTATAGAAAGGGCTTCTTTAAGGGATGTTTAAACATGTTCTAAAATTAGATTATGGTGTTGGTTCTGTAACTGTATAAATAAATTAAAATCATTGAATTGTACACTTTAAACAGGCAAACTTTGTGTTCTATAGGTTATATCTGCAAAAAAAGATGTTTTTAAAGAAACAAAAAGATAAGCACAGAGAGAAAAATAGCTAAGGAAAGAATGTGAAAGGAGAGATAGACAAGGGCCAGGTTTGTAGGTAGTAGTAAGGATTTAGAATTTATTTAGAAATTTTGAAAGCCACTGGAGTTTCTTTAAGTAGAATTTTTAGAAATTATCTAAATGAGCAATTTTATGTTTAGTTTTGTTAGCACAGTAAAAAAGTTCAAGGGTCAACATTAAAACAAAGGAATCAGTGTATATAAAAGTCAAACCAATATATATACATAGAGAGAGATTAAAAAGAGAAAAAGAAATATTGAACTAAAACAAAAATATCCGTTTAACAAACAAGTCAAGAAAGAATAAAAGAGGACACAAAAAGTAGTAAAAATATAAAAAATGGCAGAAACAAGTCCAAATATGTCAATAAGCACAGTAAATGCAAACGGACTATATTTACCACTTAAAAGAGATTATTATTTTTAAGCCCACCAACCCCAGCTATATGCTGTGGTTTTTTTTGTTTGTTTAAAAGCACTTAAAAAGATGTTTGTTTAAAAGCACTTATAGTAATAGTACACAGAGAATTTTAAAGCAAAACCGTGGGGAAAGATACATCATAGAAATATTAACCTAAATACAACTGGTGTAGGTAAATGGACATCTAACCTAAGTGCCTTTGAGGGGAAATCCACTGCAGAGAGGGCCACTGCTGGACTGCAAGGCATCTCCTTCACAGGACCTTAGACCAGTGGGCCCAGACAGAATTCTGCACCAGCAATTACAGAGCGCAGTTTTCCTAAAAATCAACCACCTCTAAACCCCTAAAATAATTCACAACACATTCCACGTGTCATTACCATATAGACAAGGTCTCCAGGCATAAAGCAATTCAGTTAGACCTGCACGATGGAGACAGGAGCCTGTGAAGGAGCCGCAAGTGGAGTGAAGCAGCATTGTGGTCAGCTCTTTCCTTCTTGGCTAGGCCATGGGCCCTCAAGCAGACTTGTCCCTCAACTTAATTCTGGAGCGCGCCTGGCCCATATGAGTGAGGTAGAGGAGAACAACTTTGAGGACAGAGTCTCGCTCTCCATCAACAGCTCCGACGGGAACTATTGCTCGTGTAAAATCAGATTGCAGATCAGGGTCTCGTCGTCCATCAAGGGTTTCCCAACACTCTGAAGCCCATTCTCGACCAAGATCAAGATCCAGGTGGAGATCAAAGAGGCAAGCTCACAGATGTTCCGCTCGGTCTGGACCCTACACTCATCCTCGCAGGAGACGATCTTGAAGTTCTCACATGCCCTGCAATACCAGCGACAGTGTCGAAGTCATTCTCCAACGTCTGACTAGAGAAGATGTGCAGGCAGCAGGGCAAATCCAGATTTCCACACTTGTCTTGGATTATTTGGCCTTGGTTTGTACACAAAAGAAAGAGCTCTTCATGAAGCATTTTCTCGATAGGGACGTTTGAGCGGTGTCGATGCGTTTATGGTCGGTGAACTGGGCGATCACGAGGATTTGTATATTTTGAGAGAATTTTTCCTTGTTATATCGCTACAGATCAGGGTCAAGATGTCGTTCCTACAGCCCAAGATGCTATTATTTGAAACGGAATGGCTGCAGTTGGGGACGTGTTACCTTTTTCTCTCTCTTTTTTTCTGTTTTTGTTTAATTCTGGATTTCTCCAAGCCTTTAACCCTTGCTACTCCTTTCAAAAGAACCCTTTAAAAAAGCTTTAGCTTATTTAGCATCTACTTTCTCAATTGGATTGCTGTCTTCCACCCCTTTCATTACACTCTTGAAGATGCAATTTCCATTTTGAGTAGTTAAACATCCTGTGTGAAAAAGGAACCCAAGTGGTTAGGCTTTGTAAACGATTTATCATTGTCTTTAAGAACACTAACTCATAATCAAATGAGGAAAGAAGTTTTTGAAAGCTCCTTTTGTGCATCGTATTAGACATTGTATTTGGGATCTGCATTTACAACAGACTTTCCTTTTTTACCTTTCTTTTGGGTATGATAGTAACACAAAGAAGTTCAGGCATGTCAAGCTTCTCTGGGGTGACATGAATACTTAGTTGAGTGTAGGAAAATCTGAAGCTAATATAGAAAAAAACATTTGGTCATTTCTTTTGAAGAACCGAAATTTTTGAACTCTAAAATTCAGTCTTTGTTTTTCAGAGATGAAAAGCTGTGGACTCCTCTATGACATGTATTTTAAATGCATCTGTTAAGCCTTACAAATGTATATAAAGTGTGACTTTTGTGTTAAACTTATTGAAGTTTAAATATTCCCTTAATCAGTGAAGGACAACCCTTACTTATTCACTAGAGCAATTTGTATAATTTGCAGTTAGAAATGTTCGTATTCGGTCAACGGGTGAGTGATTATTGTATAGTATAAAGTCCTTAGAAGATAGGTGTGGGAGAAATAGTCCCCTTTCAAATAAAATTTATGTATTTATTTTGTTAAAAAAGAAATTAACAACGGAAAGATAATTTTTTAATCCCTTAAATTTGAAAAGAAGTTCTGAAGAAATTCAACAAGGTGGATTTACTTGAGATCAATATACAAATGTTATTTTACATCTTATACACAAACCATCAGAAAACATACTTTAAAAAACAACACCATTTACAATTGTAACCTCCACTGCCAAAAATAAAACACACAAACAAAAAAAGCAGTACCTGGGGAACCACCTAAAAAACACGTGCAAAACCTGTATATCGTAAATCACAAAGTGAGCCAGGGACGGCCTGGGGCGGGGGTGCAGAGAGAGCCCTCCTGGGCCCCGGCCAGCAGAACCGGGCTCCAGGGGGCGCTGTCCTAGTTGGGGGCGCTGGCACAGACGCACCCTGGGGGGCACCGTCTCGGCGTGAGACCTGGCAGTTCTCACTCTGCTTTTAAAATATTCTAAGACCTTCCTGGCCTCTGCTTCTGCTGAGGACGGCATCCTCTGCTTATCACTTATCACACTGCTCTGCGGGACCATCTGCCTGGGGACGGACCTCCAGGATTGGGGTGGGTCGCCCACCCGAGGCCCCCGCCCCACGCCACCCCACTCGGTCCCTGCAGACTCACTTGGGGAAGCAGTGGGTGGCCGTGAGCACCCAGCTGGGTGCTTGTCCCAGGGCCCTCTCCCTGATGGATGCACTCGTGCGGTGCCCGCTCCTGCTGCTGCTGCTGCCTGCAAGTGAGACTTGTCATTTCTGCACCCCTCCCTCCCCACCGTCCCCCCATCTGCACCCCAGCCTGCCAGCTCCCCAAAGGGAGGGACCTCAGGTGTTCTGAAAAGGCTCAGATGGGGTGGATAAGCAATTGCCGGGGGAGCAGGCTCTCCCCACATCTAGCTTCTCCTCCTTTGCTTTCTTACCTCACCCCAGGAAGGGCAGGGGTGGGGAGAGGTGAGGAGGTCTGGAAGGCAAGTGCAGGCAGCTCCTTGAAGAAACTGGAGGGGCCAGGGATAGGAGGAGGGTGGAGACGGCTGGCAGGGGCCCCGGAGCTGAGAAGGCAGATTTCTCTTTAAGAGGGACACCTCACGCATGCTGCATGCTGATGAAGTAGGGTGGTCTCCCTCCTTCTCCCACCCCCCCAGTGTGCAGCTGTGCCACAGAGAAAGGAGGCAAGATCACCGGGGGCCGGGACGTACCTCCAGGCCGGTGGCCCTGGCAGGTCAGCCTGCAGTACAAAGGCCACCACATCTGCGGCGGCAGCATTCTCACCCCCAGCTGGGTGCTCACGGCCGCCCACTGCTTCCCCAAGTGAGTCTGCAGGGGCCGAGTGGGGTGGCGTGGGGCGGGGGCCTCGGGTGGGCGACCCACCCCAATCCTGGAGGTCCGTCCCCAGGCAGATGGTCCCGCAGAGCAGTGTGATAAGTGATAAGCAGAGGACGCCGTCCTCAGCAGAAGCAGAGGCCAGGAAGGTCTTAGAATATTTTAAAAGCAGAGGAACATCCTGTGACCTCTTCACAAGGACAGAAGTTCCTTTTTCTTGAGTGTTTTTTAAAAGCGATTGAATATAAAGTAATTCATACCAGCAGCCCAGTGTCCTGCGTGGGGGTGCCAGGGCCTGAGCTGGGGGGAATCAGTGCATAATTGATCAGATTTGTTCCAGATTTTGTTCCGGGAGAGGGGGAGGCACCAAGCCTAGAAGTGGGCTTCCCTCATTTCCAGGACAGCTCAGGTGGTCCTGGGCGAGCCCCTTCCCCTCCCTGCAGCTGCTTGCTTATCTCTGCAGCAGGCAGCTGCTGCTCCTGATCTGTGAACAGGGTAAAGATTAGGGTAGGGCAGTCAATGGTGACTCAGCGGCAGAGTTCTCACCTGCCATGTCGGAGACCGGGGTTCCAGTGCCTGCCCGTGCAAAAAAAAAAAAAAAAAAAAAAATTACAGTAGATGGGGATGTGAAAGGACATGGGTTACGAGCAGGGGGGCACTCTGGGAATGAGGGGACGGGCTGTTTACCTGAGCGCCCCCACTCCCATCCCAGATAAAGGAGTTGGTTGGGGGGATGCCCAGGGCTGCGAACCACCAGGGTGGGCAGCCAGGTGGGACCTTCCACGGGTCGCCGGTCACATGTGTAGAATAACGGGTGCCAGCTGCACCTGCGGATAGAGTGAGCCCGCCTCCTTCCCCACAGGTCCATCCAAGCTAAGAACGTGCGCGTCCTCATGGGATACACCAACCTCCAAAAGAGGCCCAGGAAGAGCCAGAAGACGAGAATAAAGCAGTTCATCCAGCACCCTACGTACTCGCGCAGGCAGCTGCGCACGGGGGACATCGCCCTGGTGCAGCTGAGAAGGGCCGTGCGGTTCTCGTCCACCATCCGTCCTGTCAGCCTCCCGCCCCCGTCCTTCCAGTCGCAGCCGCTGGGGGAGTGCTGGGTCACAGGCTGGGGCCAGGTGCATTATAAAGGTGAGGGCGAGGAACTTCCCTGCCCCATTGCAGTCATGCCCCTGCAGTCCAGCAGGCACCCTGTTTTCCAGGTGGGGGGAGTGAGACTCCCAGGTGGGGGCTGGGTGCCCCACGGGTGGGGAGGCAGGGGGAAAAGGGGTAGGACATGCCGCCCACTGCTCCATCCCAGAGTGAGGCCCATGCCAGGCAGAGTGTGCCCCAGTGGTCGCCCGCTGCCAGGCCCCTGGACCGAGGCCAGGATTTCCTCTAGAGCCCCGGCCAGCTGCTCAGCCTGGGAAGGGTTTGCCAATTCAAGTTTCAAGGCCCCGCTCCAGATTGGCTGGGCGTTCGGTGCTTTGGGAGTCTGGGCTCCTAGCACCTCTGGTGTGAAGTTTCCTCAGTGGGGTGAGGGCCTCAGAAGCCTTGGCCAGGGAAGGGGCGAGACCGTAGGAGTTCGAGCTCACCCCCACCAGGCACAGCCCCCACCCGTGGACACCCTGTAGTCTGTGGATACAGGATTACCCAGTGCCCAATGCCAACGAGGCCTCGAAGGTCTTTCTCAGAAGCTCCAGGCTGTATTGATAAGCCCAGTTACTTGGGGGTGGGCAGGGTGGAAGGTGGAGCCATGAACCAGGCTGAGTAGGGGGCAGTGGGCAGGGGCAGGTACAGACTTTCGAATCGGCTAATGGAGACAAGGTGAGCCGGAGGGAGAGAGGAGCTTTCTAGGGCAATTGTCCAGCTCTGGCATGAGCAAGAGGCCGTGACTAGGGTAAAGGAGGTAGAATAGCAGGGTGGGGACCCCGGGCAAGGACTGGTGCTTGGGACCTGGGGCGCTGTCATTTGCAAGGTCAGGCTTGCAGCCAGGGCAGTGGGTTCTCCGGCCCTGGGGCAGAGTGGTGGAGCCTGGGCGGAGGTGCCTGCTGGCCCCTGCTGGCCCCACCCACCTCTGCCCATGCGCTCTGCACACTGTCGTACTCTGTCAGTGTGGATGAGACGCTGCAGGGGCTCCCTCAGCCCCGAATCACGCAATTCAGGAGAGGGGCTGTTCTGAGATGGCCCTCCCCAAGTCTTGAAAGTTGCCTAGCCCCCTCCCCAAGAACCCCTCTTCCCAGACAAGACCCAGCCAGCTGGGACCTCAAACCCGACCTGAGGCATTGCACGCCCCACAGCGGCCCAGCACCCCTGCACCTGAGGTGCCTCTGTGCAGGGCCCCTCACCTCCCAGTGAAGGAGATGGAGGCTAGAGAGGATGCCACGCCCGGGGCTGGGCTGGTACTGGTCAAGTCACTCATCACACAGAGAAGCAAATCAGACAGACTGGAGGGGGGGCCTCCCTGGGCCTTTCCTGGGCCTCCCCCGGGTACCCTCTGAGCCTCCCCTTGGGCCACCTCCCCTCCCAGCACCTTGCCTCAGGCACCTCCTCCCCTTGCAGCCCCCCCGCAGACAGGCTCCTGGGCTGGAATGCCTTGACATTATTTGTATCACTTAGTTCTGAGCAGCCCCTCAGTCTGCACCTGCTCTGTCTTGGGGTAGGTTCCCAAGCCTTCCTCGTTCTCTCCCCGGGTCGTGGTATTTCCTAATCCAGAGGTTGCATAGGTGGTCCCTGCAGAGAAAGGCGCCCAGAGGCCACAGCACTGTCTCTCAGCCTATGTCTCCTGGAGTGAGAGGAGATGTGCAAGCTAGGGGGCGAGGGGAGGGAGGGTGTGTGACAGGCTGCCCCAGAGGGGAGCCAGGAGGTCACCCCACAGCCAGCCCAGCGCCAGCCCCTCTCTGCACAGGTGAGCCTGTGAAGACCCTCCAGGAGGCCCAGGTGTTCATCGTCAACAACACCTACTGCCAGCTGTACCTGGGCCAGGCCCTCCCCTTCCACAGGGAGACCTTGTGTGCAGCCAACTGGAAGGACAAAGCTATGGCCTGCCTGGTGAGTGTGGCCTTGCCCCCCACAGCTCCCCCCATAGCCCTCGGACCCCCTCCCCAATCACACCCTTCGGAACCACCTCGGGACTTCCTTTGGCTGAGAGCAGACGGCTCCAGGAAGACTAGTGGGAGGGGGAGGGAGGGGCAGTAGGGGCCCAGAGAGCCCACACACCCTCCCAAGAAGCCCCGTCCAGCCCCTTCGTTGAGCTGCCAGCTTCCAGACCTCCCTTGAGATAAATATCCAGCGCTCTCTGGAAGGAGAAGGTGCCTGGAAGGCCCTATGCTGGAAAGTGAACCAGAGACCCTGGGCCCGCCAGCTGAGGCCATCCCCCACCTCCACTGAGCTCCCCAAGGGACAGGAGGGGCAGCCCCATGCACAGAGGGCGTCCCTGGGGGGCAGGGACTGTCACATCGAGCAGGAGGCAAGCCCTCTTTCCTCTGCGTTAGGCATGAAATGTGGGTGCTGGGAGCCTTGGGGGCAGGGGAGCCTGGGGCCCAAACAGGCGCAGCCCCGCCCAGTCCCCCAACAGACTCCTCTTCTTCCCAGGGTGACTCCGGGGGCCCCCTAGTTTGCGAGTTGAACGGCACATGGCTGCAGCTCGGGGTGGTGAGCCGCGGCTGGGTATGCCTGCCCAGCGCGGCCCCCAACATCTACACCCGCCTCTCCCACTTCTCCCACTGGATCGCCGAGAACATCGCGGCCACCCAGGACGCCGAGGCCGCCCCCTCGCCCCTGGCCCTGCTGCTGCTGCTGCCTCTGCTGCTGCTGCTCACCCTGTGAAGCTCCCACTTGCTCGCCTGGCTTCTCCGCCCCTCCTCCCCTCAGCCCCACCCCCGCTCTTCTCCTCCCCACTCTTCCACCCGAGGCCAGTGGAGGGCTGAGGGGTGCCAGCCCAGGAGAGGAGACAGGAGGTCCTGGAGGCGTGCTGGTGCCCACAAAGCTAGCTGAGAATTTAAATACATGTGCATAAATAGATGTGTGCCAGCAGCAGGCTTCGCTCATACGGCACACGCAAAGGGCCTGTGAGCCAGGGAAGGTCCCCTGTTCCCAGAGACCCTAGAGACAGGGTTCTTTCTCCTCGCGGGGGCGAACCCTGAGGCTCCAAGAACCACGGAGCAGGGAGGTGAGGTCGACGTGCAGACCCTGGAGTCTTTCCACACTCCACCTCCATGCTGTGCACGGACTGGGGGCCATACCTGCTCCATACTG
>PVIY010044385.1:0-19731 GCA_004026745.1 Myrmecophaga tridactyla
TATATATATATATATATATATATATATATATATATATATATATATATATATTAGTCCTTGAGAAAACCTTGACAAAAAGAGAAAAGAGAGAAATGAGACTAAAGTTCCAAATAAGTTATCAGTGGGTGAGAGAGTTCAAAAAGAGTCGAGAAGCTACTCTGGAGGTCACTCTTACAGAAGCTTCAGTGAGACACTGCTACTTATCATAGCTTGCCAAACCTCAACCAAAACCATTCCTGCCAATGTAAAGAATACTTAGGACATTATAGAAGATTCTACAAAGGTTCCATGCACTAGGAAACTTTCCAGAAACCTACAACTTCCAAAAGGGTCCCTGGACCAAATAAGTCCTGAAACCTACAGGGCCCAACTTTGCCAAAACATCAGCTAGTTCCATCTTCCCGTATTACTGACAGTCCCTTCCAACATGAAAAAGTTAGAATGGCCATAGCCCAAATACCCCCAGAGTGGGAGAAAGATCAAACATGATGGGGGAGTTATACAGAGAAGGTAGGGTTTAACAAATTGAATATGATTGCTGAATCATTATGCTAATATTTCTTTTGTTCTCCAGTACCTCAGAGCAGCCAGAAGTAAAAATATAAAATTGCGGAAATGTAACCCATATCAAACTCTGAAATCTGTTCTATAACTAATTGTGGCTATGTGCTTTGAAATTTATTACTTTTTTGTATATATGTTTGTCATGGTCAGGTTCATGTGTCAACTTGGCCAAGTTGTGGTACCTGTTTGTCTGGTTGGGCAAGTGCTGGCCTGTCTGTTGCAATAAGGACATGTCATAGAATTAGATCATGATCACGTCAGCTGCATCCACAGCTGATTCCATTTGTAACCAGCCAAAGGGGCATATGTTCTGCAATGAGTGATGCTTAATCTAATCACCAGAAGCCTTTTAAGGAGGATTCGGAAGACACAGGCTCTATTCCTGCTTTGGCTGGCGAGCCTCTCCTGTGGAGTTCATCCAGACCCTCCATCGTCAGCTTCACAGCTTGCCCTGTGGATTTTGGACTCTGCATTCCCCCAGTCACGTGAGACACTTTATAAATTTTATATTTGCAAGTGTTCTCTGTTAATTCCGTTTCTCTAGAGAACCCTAACTAAAACATTCTGAATCATTCTGAAGTTATTTTTCAGAAAAAAAAAGTCGATTGTGATGATAAATGCACAGCTATATGATGAAACTGTGAATCATTGATTGTAATAAAATAAAAAAAAATAACGTCCCAGTGGCTGAGAGATTTTAAACAAAGTCGGGAGGTTATCCTGAAGATTATTCTTGGGAATTATATATATATCCTTTCAGTTTATGGTGTATTTGAATGGCTAGAGGGAAGCACCTGAAACTGTTGAATTGTATTCCAATAGCCTTGAATAGTGAAGACAACTGTTTAACTATATAGCTTTTTCAGTGTGACCATATGACTGTGAAAACCTTGTGCCTGATAGTCCTTATATCCAGGCTATGGATAGATGAGTAAAAAAATAAGGACAATAAATAAATAAATAATGGGAGCAAGGGGGGATAAAGGATAAAAAAGAATTGGGGTATATTGCAATATTAGTGATCAATGAGAGGGAGGGGTAAAGTGTATGGTATGTATGACTTTTTCTTTTCCTGTTTTTTGATTTATCCATGTTAGATGTTCCGGACAGATCCACCATTTTCTGCTAATTTTCCATAATAAGGAGATGTTTCATTCTATTATCGTTAGGTATTTAGATAATTTATATTCTAAAAACTTTAACAAGACTTGAATATACCCCCCTTTTTTTGTTCTGGGAATTGAACCCAGGTCTCCCGCATGAAAGGTGTCATGGTTAGGGACACGTGTCAACTTGGCCAAGTTGTGGTACCTGTTTATCTGATTGGGCAAGCGCTGGCCTGTTGCAATGAGGACATTTCACAGGATTAGGTCATGATCACGTCAGCTGATCCACAGCTGATTCCATTTGTAATCAGCCAAAGGGGAGTGTCTTTTGCAATTAAGGATGCTAAATCTAATCATGGGAGGCCTTTTAAGGAGGACTCAGAGGAGACAGGTTCCATTCCTGCTTCAGCTGGTGAGCCTCTCCTGTGGAGTTCATCCAGACCCTCCATCGGAGTCGTCGGCTTCGCAGCCTGCCCTGTGGATTTTGGACTCTGTGTTCCTGCGGTCACGTGAGACACTTATAAATTTTATATTTGCAAGTGTTCCCTGTTGATTCTGTTTCTCTAGAGAACCCTAACTAATACAAAAGGCGAGCATTAGAATGGAATGATATCTTAATGTTTTGTTTGTTAATTTTTTTTTAATTAATTAAAAAAAGTTGAAAAAAAAAGAAAGGAAGAAAGGCGAGCCTTCTACCACTGAACCACCTGTGCACCCCGAATGTATCTTTTGAATGCTTTCTGGGATAGCTTTGTTAGATGAGATGATGATATCCAAAATATAAAAAGAAAAAGTATATAGACAGGTTTTTTCAATATTATTTTCATAAAACTGAAGAGCAATAAGATATTTGTGTTTAACTTGTACATCCTTGATCCTAAAGAGGTTGAGCATTTTTATATATGCTTACTGATCAATTTTAAAATTCCTTTCCATTTACTGCTATTTGCAATGTTTTATTCTTTAACAAAAGTGCGTTCTCTCTTTCCATTACTGATTTGTCAGATTTATACACGTTTACTCCCATTCTGTCCTTTCAAAATACTTTGTTCATACTGATTTTATCATACAGAACTGTTAAATGTATTATATTTTTCCTTACAAATTTTATTTATATGCTTTAAATTTTTCCCTGACCTAAAAATAAAAACATCTAATTGTTCCTCTAATATTTTTTCTAGTTTTACATGATATATTTGTATTTTTCAACCATCTGCAATATATTTTTATGACTAGTGAGATAAAAGTTTTCTATTTTCTTTACTTCAGTTACTGAAATTTCAAATCAATTTTAAATATCAACTTAAAAATAGAATAAATACACAATATATTTGTTTGTGTTCACTACGTGCCTTCAAATCTATCAATCTGTCTATACCAACAATACTTTAATTGCTATAACTTCATAATAGACTTCACTAACTGAAAAAGTATGCCCACATATTTATTCTTTTTAAAAAGTTAGCTTGAATGTGAGAATAATAGTGGGAGGAGGGCTGGAGGCACAAAGGATATCAGAAGGAAAGATACACGATAAAGACTGAGATGGTATAATCTAGGAATGCCTAGAGTGTACAAGGATAGTGATTAAATGCACAAATTAAAAAATGTTTTTGTATGAGGAAGAACAAAAGAATGTCAATATTGCAGGGTACTGAAAATAGATGACCATTCATATTTTAAAACTTCAACTTGTGAGACTAAAACAAAAAATGTTCATTTGGTACAAAATTTGTATTTTGACAAGTGCATCTCCTAATATAACTTGTATGGACAGTTTAATTGAACACCATAAGTACATGGAACCTTGAGTAGGGCATGAGATTTTTCATGTTTGTCCAGAGAGATGCCCTGATAAATCCCAGAATGATTTGAACAGTGAATAAAAAAGTATTCGCAAACTCCCCTTGGGGGAATGGTGAGAAAGAGGGAAAATTCAACTTCCCCATATGGAGAAGGCCTGATATTCTCGCAAGCAGTTAGGATAACAAAATCAATAGGTCGAACCCTCAACATTGGGGTTTGTTCACATGAAACATATCCCAGCAAAGGACAGGCTAAACCTACTTAAAATCAGGCCTTAAAGTCACCCCCAGTGAACTTCTTTTGTTGCTCATATGTGGCCTATCTCTCAGCCAACATGGCAAGCAAACTCACTGCCCTCCCTTCTCTACATGGGACATGACTCCCAGGGGTGTAAACCTCCCTGGCAATGTGGGACAGAAATCCTAGAATGAACTGGGCTCAGCATCAGGATTGAGAAAACCTTCTCGACTGAAAGGGGGAAGAGAGAAATGAGACAAAATGAGTTAGTGGCTGAGAGTTTCAATAGAATCGAGAAGTTATCCTGGAGGTTATTCTCATGCATTATACAGATAACCCCTTTTTAGTTTATGGTGTATTAGAGAGGCTAGAGGGAAGTGCCTGAAACTGCAGAGCTGTGTTCCAGTAGCCATGTTTCTTAAAGATGATTATATAATGATACAGCTTTCACAAGTGACTATGTGACTGTGAAAACCTTGTTCTGATGCTCTTTTTATCTATGGTATGGACAGATGAGTAAAAAATATGGATTAAAAATAAATAAATAATAGGGGGAACAAATGTTAAAATAAATTGGGTAGAGGGAAATACTAGTGGTGAATAAGAGGAAGGGGTAAGGGGTATGGTATGTATGAGTTTGCTCTTTGTTCTTTTTCTTTTTCTGGAGTGATGTAAATGTTCTGAGAAATGATTATGCTGATGAATATACAACTATGTGATGATATTGTGAGCCACTGCACATCAAGTATGGAATGTTCGTATGGTTAAGAATGTTCGTGTTGTATGCTGATAGATTTTATTAATAATTTTTTTTTTAAGTTAGCTTAACTGCTGCAGATAGTGATGGTGCTTGCATTTTTGAATCAGCTTTAAATTTTGTGAAATTTTTGCCAGAGATTCTTTTTTAACTTTTTTTTATTGTATAGTATAACATATATACAAAGCAAAGAAATAAAAAAAAAAGCAATAGCTTTCAAAGCACTCTTCAACAAGTAGTTACAGGACAGATCCCAGAGTTTGTCTTGGGCTAACATATGATCCTCTCACATTTTTACTTCAGGCTGCTCCAGAATATGGAGGCTAGAGGGCTAAAATATTCTTTTATCATCATATATGACATTTTTTCCTTCTTTTTTTTTGTGAAAAATAGCATATATACAAAAAAGCTATAAATTTCAAAGTGCAGCAACACAATTAGTTATAGAACATATTTCAGAGTTTGACATGGGTTACAATTCCACAATTTTAGGTTTTTACTTCTAGCTCCTCTACAATACTGGGGACTAAAAGAGATATCAATTTAATGATTCAGCATTCATATTCATTTGTTAAATCCTCTCTTCTGTATATAACTCCACCATCACCTTTGATCTTTCCATCCCACTCTTTAGGGGAGTTTTTTCTTTTTATTTCTTTTTCTGGAGTGATGCAAATATTCTAAAAATTATCATAGTGACAAATACAAAACTATGTGATGATATTATGAGCTACTGATTATATAGTTTGTATTATGTGTATGTGAAAATATATCAATAAAAATATTTTTTAAAAATTACTCCATTTTATAAAACTACTAGTTATTTGTGAAGAATACATGTTAAAAAAAGGAAAAAAATTAATGCTAGACAGACTAGTTTAAAGACAGCAATAAAACAAGGAAACTCTGGGTAATTAATAATTTTAAATATCTGCATTATTATTTAGACAATCCTCAACTTTCATGTTTTTTCATATATGCATATATATATATATTTAAATGCCAATTTTATAATCTTGTGTTTACTAGCTGACTAACAAACTTTGGAGCTATTAAGTGGACGTACTACTTGCCCACCAACATTTAACTTTTGGCAATATACTTGTGAAGTTATATTTTATTGACCTCAGGGGAAAGAATGAGAAATAGGAGTTATAATATTAGCAATAAGCAACATAGATCTCCAATTCATTTATTTCTTACTGGCTTGAAGTCCATTTCTATGTCTCAATTCTGAAGGACAATAAAATAGAAGATTATCCACATATATTTATATTATTGAAGACTACACATAAAAACCTTATAAAATGTAGGACTTGGAAATATTTTTGCCTCAATGAGCACCCACCATATGACATATATAAATTCATCTGTTCAATTTTTATCCTTATTTCCAGGAACCCCCTCACATTACAATATGATATATATTAGTATTCTTGAAGACTTGAAAACCACAAGACATTTTTAGAGGATGTGCAGAACCTGCCATATTTCTGTAGCTTGTCTTTTCACCTAAGTGTTGAAGAAAACTGGCACTATGTGTGTCCTTGGAGACTTGGAATAATTAAAAGAAAAAGGATTGTCCTAACATAGAGGCAGCGAAACAGTGTTTAAATCTACCTTCAAACATGCAATCTTATCTTAGAATAAAATTTTAACTTAATTCTATTCCACTTCTGTCATTATGCATGTTTCTTTCACTTCTTTGAGCCTTATTTTTTTGGCTTCGTTTGACTTGTACCATCAAAAAGTAATGCCCTCTATCCCACCTTTAGGCTTTCTGTTGCTTTTGATGTTTAAAAAATAATTCTCTTCCTTAATTATTATGTCTCACTTAGTTTTGGAGCATTAATTTTCAAAACTCTCCCCTTCCTCTAATTCTAGGAATCTTTAGAACTAAACTCTTTTGCTTTTTATTAGTCATTTCCACAAAGGTATCACACTGCCTACAGACTAAGTCTCTCTACTGACAATGACCTCATTTTTATCTTCAGCCCTGAACTTGCTGGCAAATATTTTTACTCTTAACGTTTTCACCTTGAATGTCAACTATCACCTAAACTATATTAAATCTAAAACAGAATTTGTTTTAGTCTGAATTTATTATTTTTAAATAACTTTTTATTTTAAAAGTTTCAGATATACAGAAAAGTTGTCAAGATAATACAGAGTTCCCATATAACTTTCCCCATTTCCTCTACTGTTAATAATTTAAAATTACTATGTAATGTAATTTGTCACAACTAAGGAATCAACAGTGGCAGGTTAAGATGAACTAAATTCCACACTTCATTCAGAATTTACTAGTTTTTTCTAATGTCCCTTTTCTACTCCAGCATTACATTCTGGATACTGCACTACATTTAGCCATCATGTCACCAATACCTCCTTGGCTGTGTGACAGTTTCTCAGACTTCCATTGTTTTTGATGTCCTTGAAACTTTTGAGGAAGAGTGGTCAAGCATTTTGTAGAATGTTCCTCAATTTGGGTTTGTGTGGTATTTTCCTCATGGGTTTATAGATTTTAGGAGAAAAACACAGAGTCAAAGCACCATTCTCAACAAATCTTATCAAGACTACATGCCATCAACATGCCTTATCACTGATAGTATTACCCTTGATCATCTGGCTGAGGAAGTGTCTGCCAAGTTTCTCCACCTTAAATGCACCTTCCCCCATGTACCCTCCACGATCCTGCCCCCCTTTTTATACTCTGTAGAAGCAACTCACTAAGCTCAGCCCACACTCAGGGTGGAATGGGGAGTTAAGCTCCATCCCCTTGGAGAGTAGAGTATCCAGAAATTATTTTGTAATTCTTTTGTACAGGAGACTTGTCTTTTCTCTCCATTTACTTATTTAACAGAATTTGTCCCCAAGTCAGTTCTCCTTTCTACCATGGCAACATCATAACCCTAGTCAGCAAT
This sequence comes from Myrmecophaga tridactyla, assembly GCA_004026745.1. Classification (NCBI taxonomy): domain Eukaryota; kingdom Metazoa; phylum Chordata; class Mammalia; order Pilosa; family Myrmecophagidae; genus Myrmecophaga; species Myrmecophaga tridactyla. The sequence continues at coordinate 7,395 of PVIY010044385.1, forward strand.
TTCCATGTACCCACTGAAACTCTGGGTTTGACTCTGATTTCCTTTTCTCCTGCAGCGTCATTACTTTTATCCAGGCCTTCCTCATTTTCTAATCACTTAACCTCTGAGCGGGTCTTTTTGTTTTTTTTTAATGCCCTCTGTGCCTTGTTCTGCTCCAATCTGCCTTTCATATCATATAGTCATACTGTCAGTTTAATCGTCTCAGTTTTAAGAGTATGCTTCTTGTGACAAAGTGCACAAGAAGAATTTGTAGTTAAGTAGAAGATACAACAATATTTTTCTCCACTAATTTAGTCCCCATATTTGGCAAAAAAGAAAAAAGAAAAAGGCCTGCAAATAATTAAAGAAACAAGAGAAATATCAGATTGCTATTTTTAAAAACTACAATATTGCTAGGGTGTGAATGAAAAGTAAATATAAACATTGGACGAAAGTAAAAGTCAGTGGAGAAAGTATTTAAGATGTTGCAAAACTATAACCAGAAAAAATCTATGGAAACCTTGCAGACTGTTCAGTGATCTCTCAAAATCCGTTGTCTTTGAACTTTGTAGAGAAAAGTTCTATAGGATATATAAAATATCCTATCTTGCCTCTTCACCTATGACAGGGAGATAATGTAGTACAGTGTTTCCAGCTATTTGATATTTGAAATAAAGGATGGTAGGAAAGTGGCAATAAAAAAAAGCATGCATGATCTCTGTTGAGGAAATAAAGTACAATAAAGCATGAATTCCCCAAATGCCATGACCTTAGTTCACCTTTCTTAGTTTTTATAGAATGCTAATAATAAATTTCTAACTGGGTAGAAAAGGTTAAAACTCATTATTTTTAATATAGGGAAATATGTTTATACATAGGTAGAGAACTGTTTACATCAGCAAAACATCAGAACTTCATTATTATAACATTCACAGGTCATTACTAAGGACTAACTAATAGCTGATCTACAATTCAGTAATAAAACATGACCACCAATGGGTGGACATGTGTCTTATTGATTTGCTTTGCCTTTTTATCAGAGTGTAGGGTAGGAGAAGTATAGTCAGTTTGATTACCTACCTATGTTGTGAATATTTCCCTCAGCTCAAGGCTGGGACACAGCACTTTCAGTGATGTTTGCAGTTCCAGTTCTTTAGAATTTGAAATATGCAAGTTCACAGGTAATTCCTCATTCTAACGAAAGATACGAATATAAAACGTGAGGGTTTCTAGGACAAAGGACTATTCTCCCCGATTTGGGTCAACTCAGAAGTAAAATTCCCAAAGACATATATCAATGTTTCCTGAACTGAAACTCTACTATATAGACAGTGACCTTTTGTTTGCCTCCTCAGCATCTAGTCTCATCTTCCAGTTTCCCTGGATTTGTTTTGGGAACTCAACTCTTAGCCAAGTATTTCAGGTACAGCCTCATTCTTCAGAGAGGAGTAGACCAGATGACTCCAATCTAAAACTATACAGGTAAAATTCCTAACTGGACAATGAGAAACAAAAGAACATGTGCAAATAATGTTGACAAAGACTGAGGAATTTCCTCCAGGTGGACACAAACCTTAAAGGATGTAGGGTACAAACTTGACACAATGGAGGTTTGAAGGAAGCCAACTAAGAAGCAGATAATTGAGAGAACTCAATCCTGCTGAAAGGATGAGCCCCCAAATCTAGCTAAGCCTGAAGTTAATACTACACCTTATTCTTTATAATTATATGAAGCAGTAAATTCTCTTTGAGTAAATTCTCTTTGAGTATAAGCTAATTTGGATAGAACTTCCTGTAACTAAAACAAAACAAAACATAACTCCTATGTGATATGAGGAACTCATATTTTTACTTAATCCTCACTCTGATAAAGTAGAAAGATACTCATTTTCCTACTTCCAACAGCTTCTTTTCCTTTATCTTCCAAAAAGTAACAGCACATTTTCATATCTTACTTCTAATTTAGCCTTAATAACTTTTTCAACAAGGCATAGAAAGAATTACTAAATTTTCACCTGTTTATTTGAAGTCTAACCTGTCTTTTTAATTAGCATATGGTAATCTATTAAGTTTATATCTTAATACTAAATAAATTCTATTAACAGATCCTTGGCTGCAGCTACAGCATGGTGAAATTTCAAAGATGAGACAATCAATGATAGTCTCATAGCAGAACAAAAATTAAATGGGGAGTTTTGTGGAACTATTAAAAAGAAAATGCCTGTCTCTCTGAAAGACTCAGAAACTGATGATATACAAGTAGCCCTGAAAAGAAGTCATCCTGTTTGTTTTCTTAGAAATAGATGTCTGCCACCTTATCAGAATGAAGGCAAACACACGATCATCTCAATGCAGAAAAGGCATCTGAGAAAATCCAGTACTACTTCTTGACAAAAACACTCAGAACACTAGAAATAGAAGAAAATTTCCTCAACAAGATAAAGAGCATATGTGAAAAGCCCAAAGCTGACATCCTAATTAATGGTGAAAGACTCTAAGCTTTCCCCTCTAAGATCAGTAACAAGATAAGGATGCCCATTATCACTACTATTAATCAACATTGTACTGGAAGTTCTTACCAGAGTAATTAGTGGGAAAAAAGTAAAAAAGGCACCCAAACTGGAAAGGAAGAAGTAAAACTTTCCCTATGTGCAGATGACATGATCCTATATAAAGAAAATCCTGAAAAAAATCCACAACAGAGCTCTTAGAGCTAATAAATAAATTCACCAAAGTGGTGGAGTGCAAGATCAACACTCAAAAATGTAGTGTTAAAATGATCATGGTGATGAATATACAACTATGTGATGATACTGTGAGCCACTGATTGTACACCAAGTATGGAATATTATATGTTAAGAATGTTTATTTGTATGTTGTTTTATCAATAAAAATATATTTTTTTAAAATTTAGTGTTTCTAATTACTTGAAATCTTGAATAGGGTGTGAGATCTTTGGGTTTGTACAGGTTAGTGTCATGCCCCAATATATCCCAGACCAATTTGTGCAGAGAATAAAAATGTATTTGCAAAGTCTCCTTGGGGGATTGGGAAGAAAAGAGGAAATAATCAATTTTCCCATCTGGGGAATTCCTGATACTCTCACAAGCAGTGGGGACAACAAATTCAACAGGCTGAGCCCTTAGTCTTGGGGTTTGCCCCTATGAAACTTATTCCTGCAAAGGAGAAGCTAAACTTACTTATAATTATGCCTAAGAGTCAGCCCCAAAGAACCTCTTTTTTTGCTCAAATGTGGCCTCTCTCTGGAAGTCAACTTGGCAGGTGAACTCATTGCCCTCCCCTCTATGTGGGACATGACTCCCAGGAGTGCAAATCTCCCTGGCAATGTGGAAGGACTCCCAGGATGAACCTGGACCCAGAATCACGGGATTGAGAAAGACTTCTTGACTAAAAGGGGGAAGAGGGAAATGAGACAAAATAAAGTTTCAGGGGCTGAGAGATTTCAAACAGAGTTGAGAGGTTATCCTGAAGGTTATTCTTATTTAGTTTATGGTGTACGGGAGTAGAAAGAGGGAAGTATCTGACACTGATGTACAGTATCCCAGTAGCCTTGATTCCTGAAGATGACTATATAACTATATAGCTTTTACAATGTGACTGTGCGACTGTGAAAACCTTGGGTGTGATACTCCATTTATGCAGGGTATGGACAGATGAGTTTAAAAAAAATTAAATAATGGGAGGAATAAAGTGTAAAAAATTGGGTAGATTGAAATACTAGTGGTTAATGAGAGGGTGGGGTAAGGTATTGGGGATATGTGCTGGTTTGAAATGGTTATATAGCCTAGAAAAGCCATGTTTTAATCCTAATCCCATTTTGTAAAGGCAGCTGTTTCTTCTAATCCCTATTCACTATTGTATGCCTGAAACTGTAATTAGATCATCTCCCTGGAGATGTGATTTAATCAAGAGTGGTTGTTAAACTGGATTAGCTGGAGGCGTGTCTCCACCCATTTAGGTAGGTCTTGATTAGTTTCTGGAGTCCTATAAAAGAGGAAACATTTTGGAGAAAGAAAGAGATTCAGAGAGAGCAGAGCAGAAGGATATAGCCAAGAGAAGCAGAGTCCACCAGCCACGACCATTGGAGATAAAGAAGGAACACGCCTCTCAGGGAGCTTCATGAAAAAGGAAGCCAGGAGAAGAAGCTAGCAGATGATGCCGTGCTCACCATGTACCCTTCCAGACAAGACAGGAACCCTGACCATATTCACCATGTGCCTTTTCAGATGAGAGAGAAATTGTGTTCGCCATGTGCCCTTCCACTTGAGAAAAAAAACCTGAACTTCACTGGCCTTCTTGAATCAAGTTATCTTTCCCTGGATGCCTTAGATTGGACATTTCTATAGACTTGCTTTAACTGGGACATTTTCTCAGCCTCAGAATTGTAAACTAGCAACCTATTAAATTCTCCTTTTTAAAGGCCATTCTGTTTCTGGTATACTGCATTCCAGCAGCTAGCAAACTAGAACAGGATATATGAGTTTCTTCTTTTTATTTCTTTTTCTGGAGAGATGCAAATGTTCTAAAAATGATCATGGTGATGAATATGCAACTATATGATGATACTGGAGCCACTGATTGTATAATCTGCATGGACTGCATGTAAAAAAAAAAAAGGTAGTTATTTCCATACACAATGAACATGCAGAAGAAGAAATCAAGGGAAAAATTCCATTCACAAAGTCAACTAAAATAATCAAATATCTAGGAATAAATCTAAGGATATCAAGGATATAAAGGACAATACACAGAAAACTACAAAACATTTTTACAAGAAAAAAAAAAAAAAGACCTAAATAAATGGAAAGACATTCCATGCCCATGGATTAGCAGACTAAATATCGTTATGATGTCAATCCTACTCAAAGCATTTATATATTCAATGCAATCCTAACCAGAATTCTAACAACCTTCTTTGCAAAAATAAAAAAAAAATCATCAAATTTACATGAAAGGGTAGGGGTACAAAATAGACAAAGCTATTGTGAAAAAGAAAAATGAAGTTAGAACATTCACACTTCAAAAGCTAAAATGTTAATACAAAGCCACAGTAATTAAAACAGCATGGTACTAACAAAAGGATGGACATACAGACCAATGGAATCAAACTAAGAGCACAGAAAATCAATCTTCACATTTATAGCCAATTGATTTTTGACAAGGGGGCAAAGATCACTCAATTATGAAAGAATAGTCTCTTCAACAAATGGTGCTAGGAAAACTGAATATCCCTATCTCTAACCAAACAAAAATAAACTCAAAATGGAACAAAATCCTAAATGTAAGAGCCAAAACTATCAAATTCCTAGAAGAAAACATACTGAAGCATCTTCAGGACCTTGTGTTAGCAATGTTTTTTTAGCCTTTACATTCAATGCACAAGTAGCAAAAGAAAAAAGAGATAAATGGGACCTTGTCAAAATTCAAAATTTGTGTTCATCAAGGACTTTATCACTGAAGTAAAACAACAAACTACACAACAGGAGGAAATATTTGGAAACCATATATCCTATAAAGGTTTAATAACCAGAAAATATAAAGAAATCCTTCAACTTAACAACAAAAAGACAAACAACCCAATTAAAAACACAGGTACATGGAACTGTAACCCATACCAAACTCTGAAAGCTGTTCTACAACTAACTGTTCCGATGTGCTTTGAAATTTATTGCTTTTCTGCATTTATGCTATTTAAAGAGAAGGAAGAGTATAACAGAGAAGATAGGATTTAACAAATGAATATGACTGTTGAATCATTATATTGATATTTCTGTTGGTCTCCAGTGTCTTCGAGCAGCTAGAAGAACAAAGAATCACGGAACTGTAACCCATATCAGACTTTAAAATCTCTTCTAGAACCACTTCTTAAAATGTACTTGGAAATTTACTGCTTTTTTGTATATACATTATATTTCACCATAAAAACAAAACAAAACAAAAATCAAAAAAACAAAAAACATGGTTAAAAAATGTGAAATTTAGATATCTCTATAAAGAAGATACACAAATGACCAGAAAGCACATGAAAAGACACTCATCATTAGACATTAGGAAAATGAAAATCAAAATCACTATGAGATACCATTTCATATCCATTACAATGGTTGCTACTGAAATAAATTAGATAGATAGACAGACAGATAGATAGACAGACAAACAAAAGTACTGAAGAGGATGTGAAGAAGTAGGAACACACATTCATTGCTGGTGGCAATGTAAAATGGTTCAGCTGTTGTGGAAAACAGTTTGGCAGTTCTTCAGAAAGCTAGAGAGAGAACTACCTTATGGCCCAGCAATCTCACCACTTGTTATATACCCAAAAGAACTGTAAGCAGGAACTCAACGATATTTGCACACCAATGTTCATAGTGGCATTATTCACAAATATCAAAAGACAGAAGCAATTCAAATGTCCATCAACTGATGAATGGATAAATAAAATGTGGTACATACATACTGGAACAGTTAGGTTCAAGCATCAACTTGGCCAGGTAATGGTACCCAGTTGTTCAGTCAAGCAAGCACGGCCTAACTGATACCGTGAGGTCATTTTGTGAACTAAACCATAAGTAAATTGATTTGCATCAATGGCTGACTACATCTACAATCAACTAAGGAGACTGCCTTCAGCAATGAGAGTCTCATTCAAGAGATTTTAAAAGGAGAAATGATTATTTTAGCAGTTAGAAGAAAAAATTTGCCCCTTTACTTCAGCTAGCCAGCTTCTCCTGAGAAATTCACTGAAAACCTTCACTGGAGTCCTCAGCTTGTAGCCAGCCCTACGGAATCTGGACTTATGCATCCCCACAGTCGCATAACACAATTTTATAAAATCTTGAAATATTTACAGATATATCTCCGGTTGGTTCTGTTTCCTTAGAGAACCCCGACTAATACAACCAGAATGTCAGTTAGCCGTAAAAACGAATGAAGTCCTGATATATTCAACATTGAAGAATTTGAAGACATCATACTGAATGAAATAAGCCACATACAGAAGGACAATATTGTATGATCTCACTGATTTGAAGCAATTAGAGTAAGCAAACTCATAGAGTCAGAATCTAGAATATAGATTTCCAGAGGACGGGGTAAGGATAGGGAATGGAAGTTAAGCCTTTTAAAGTACAGTGTTATTTGGAATGACAGAAATGTTCGGGTAATGGATGATGGTGATAGTACAACATTGTGAACGCAACTAACAGCACTGAAATATTTATGTATCTGAATATGATTATTTGGGTAAAAGGCTAGATTGTATATATGGTGATAGAATAAAAAAAAATCCATGGAAATACACTCACAGTGAACCCTAAGTTTAACCACAGATTTTAGTTAATAGTTCAATTATAAGTATATGCTATCTGAGGAAGAACAAAGGAAGGCCATTTCTGCAGGGTGCTGAAAATAGATGGTAATTAATATTTTAAAATTTCAACTTATATGTGAGACTAAAGCAAAAAAAATGTTTATTTGGTACAAAATTTATATTTTGACTAGTGCATTTCCTAATATAACTTATGTAGATAATTTGGTTGAACACCGTAAGTACATGGACCCTTGTGTAGGACATGAGATTTTGTTGGTTTGTCCACCATGATGCTCCAATGAATCCCAGAGTGACTTGATCAGTCAGTGGAAAAGTATTTGCAAAGTCCCCTTCGGGGAATGGTGATAACGTGGACAAATTCAACCTCCCCAAGTTGAATTCTTGATATTCTCACAAGCAGTGTGGACAACCAAAGCTATAGGCTGAGCCCCAGTCTTGGGGTTTGTTCATATGAAACTTAACCCCACAAAGGATAGGTCAAGTCTACTTAAAATTTAGGCCTAAGAGTCACCCCCAAGAGAGCTTCTTTTGTTGCTCAGATGTGGCCTCTCTCTCCAGCCAACACAACAAGCAAACTCACCACCCTCCCCTGTCTACGTGGGACATGACTCCCAGGAGTGTGGACCTTCCCGGCAACGTGGGACAGAAATCCTAGAATGAGCTGAGACTCAGCATCAAGGAATTGAAAAAAATCCTAGAATGAGCTGAGACTCAGCATCAAGGGATTGAGAAAACCTTCTTGACTAAAAGGAGTAAGAGTGAAATGAGACAAAGTGTCAATAGCTGAGAGATTCCAGAGTCAAGAGGTTACCCTGGAGGTTATTCTTACACATTAAGTAGATATTACCCTGTTATTCAAGATGTAATGGACAGGCTGGAGGGAACTGCCTGAAAATGTAGAGCTGTGTTCCAGTAGCCATGTTTCTTGATGATGACTATATAATGATATAGCTTTCACAATGTGACTGTGTGATTGTGAAAACCTTGTGTCTGATGCTCCTTTTATCTACCTTGTCAACAGATGAGTAGAACATATGGAATAAAAATAAATAATGGGGGAACAAATGTTAAAATAAATTTAGTTTGAAATGCTAGTGATCAAAGAAAGGGAGGGGTAAGGAGTACGGTATGTATATATATATATTTTTTTCCTGTTTTCGTTTTGTTTCTTTTTTGTTGTCCTTTTATTTCCTTTTCTGAATTGATGCAAATGTTCTAAGAAATGATCATGATGATGAATATGCAACTATGTGATGATATTGTGAATTACTGAGTATATATGTAGAACAAAATGATCAAAATAGGAATGTTTGCATTTAATTGGTGTTTTTTTGTATTTAAAAAAAGAGTAAGTTTAGATTTTTTATTTGGTGAGGATGTGTTTGTTGGTTATCGCTCTCTTGGGAAGAAAGAAATTATCTAAAATTGAGAGTGTTGATGGACTGTTGACTTTGGACATTATACATGATGCCTAATGAATGCAGGTGGCTGAAGGATGCACCGACTGAGAAGTAGATTGGCGAACGATAGTGGTATACATATGATCAAATATTGTGCTTCTACAAAAAGGAACAAAGTTGTGAGGCATGCAACAATGTGAATTAACCTGTGGGACATTTGGTGAGGCAAAATGAGTCAGAAACAGAAGAGCAATTATTGTATGGTCTCAGAAAATGCTTATAAGTAAGTAGGGGCCTAGATTATAAGCTGCTATAGCAGTCACATTTAGTCTGGAATGTTAATTATTATTTCTGAATTTTGAGAGGCTGTTTTTTAGATGTATAACCTGATATTTAGAGATAAGACCAGAGCTGATCAGGTTGGGATTAACGTAATTCAGAATACAAGGGTAAGAAGACATTGTCTATATTTCAGAACCTCATCTACTCTTTGAGACCAAAGAAAGAATTATTTAGTCCAGAATCTAAATTTTCTATAGCACGTCATCTAACAAAACCTGTTTGGATAGCTCACTTAAACAATCCAAACACAGGGAGCCCAGAACAAAAATGTAGGTCTTTAATCCTGTATAGCTTCATGTAATGCCTGGATAAATCCCAGAGTGTATTAAGTAGATAATCAAAAAGTATTGGCAAATAGATGTCACCTTTAGTTAAGGTGTAATGGAGAGGCTGTAGCGAGCTGCCTGAAAATGTGGAGCTGAGCTCCAGTGGCCATGTTTCTTGAAGATAATTGTATGATTATATGGCTGTCGCAGTGTGACTGTGTGGCTGTGAGAGCCTTGTGTCTGATGCTCCTTTTGTCTACCTTATCGATGGACAAGTAAAACATATGGATAAAAAATAAATAAATAATAGGGGGAACAAATGTTAAAATAAATTTAGTAGATTGAAATGCTGGTGATTAGTGAAAGGGAGGGGGTAAGGGGTATGGTATGTATGAATTTTTTCTGTTTTCTCTTTATTGCTTTTTCTGAATTGATGTAAATGTTCTAAGAAATGATCATGACGATGAATATACAACTATGTGATGATTGTGTGAGTTATTGATTATATAACAAGAACGGAAGGATCATATGATAAGAATGTTTCTGTTTGTATGTGGTTATTTATCATAAATAAAAAATAAATAATTTAAAAAAAAAGAATATGCTATCATCACTTGTACCAAATGTTCCACAGCAATGTAAAGTGTTGGTAGTGGGGTAGAATATACGAATCCTGCATTTTGTGCCTGACTGCTCTGTAAACCCACACTTTCTCTAGTTAAAAAAAAACACACCAGAAACATAGAAGTAAAATAAAGAAATTGATGTCTAAAACCAAAAACATAATTTTGTGCTTGTATATAATAGCTACTGCTACAACTACAAAAAGGGCGTAAAAGTCAAGGAAGAAAACAAAGAAGGTATATTAAACAAAAAAATATAGGAAGAGAATTTGCTCATTTTTTTCATAACAATGGGGTTAGATCATTGATGTGAGAACATGATAGATGTTTATAACCTGGTAAACATTAACATGCTGAATTTTTCAATTCAGAGCAATCTAAAGTTAATGCTTGGAATAACTCGAGTATGGCTTTAAAATGACTGTGCCAGCTGACAATGATCCCAGACACAATTCACTGTGCAAAATGTACACTAAATACTGATTTTAATACACAATAAACTGAAATACTGTGTATGAGCATGTTACAAGGTACATACGGTTGTCAAATTACATAGAGGACTAAACGTTCATTCCGTACAGTACTGCTACATTTATTCCTTCTTTTGCTTTTAACAGCTACAAGATTCAGTAAAAATGGGAATAAAAGTACAACACACCAGCTGTTAAGCATCCATTCACCAATCACACCAATCTGATTCACCTTCTACCATGTCTTATGACACACTGCCAAAAAGCATTTGTTTTGCTATTCTAGAAAAGTAACACTGAATTTGCGATAACTGAACCCAACACCAAGAATCACATCAACAATTTATTCTAAGTAATATCTGACATCAACAACTTACTCTAAGTAAGTAATATTTGATTCTCCTGTAATACTTAAATACCTTGATTCCTTTCTTGGGTAGTCCAGAATAACAGTAAGCCAAATTGTTAAAGAAAAGTGGCAAGCAAGGTTATTTTTTCAAAATATTTTTATTGACAAAACAGCATACAAACACAAACATTCTTAACATATGAACATTCCATACTTGGTGTACAATCAGTGGCTCACAATATCATCATATAGTTGTATATTCATCAGTATGATTGTTTCTTAGAACATTTGCATCACTCCAGAAAAAGAAATAAAAAGAAAAAAGAAAAAACTCATAGATACCATATCCCTTACCCCTTCCTCTCATTGATCACTAGTATGTCCATCTACCCAATATATTTTAACCTTAAGCAAGGTTATTAAAGTGTTAAAAAGTTTGTCACTTGCCCAGGTACGGCAGTGCATTAGGAGAACAGAAAATAACTGAGTAAGAAAAAGTTTCTTATTTGTCTGTTTTTAGGGGAAGGAAAAAATTCTTTAGGAAACCAACATGATTAGATGAAAGCCTTTTATATCTCACCAGTATACTTTCTCTTAGACCAGAGAATGTGATATTACAATCACTTTGCCACATACATGAAAAGTGGCTCACCATTTTTTTAAATAGAATCTTAAAATATAAATTATTAGATCAATTTACCTTCAAATAAGTTTATTGTAAGAGTTTAGGCCATGTATTTCCACCAGGCATGTCACAACTCATGAGCATGGGATAGGTGATCTGTCACTGAGGCTCTATAGCGGCTATCAAGAAATGCTTTGAGCTTCCAGGTCAAGATGGCGGCTTAACAATGTGCGCATTTTAGTTCGTCCTCCAGAACAACTACTAAATAACCAGAAACAGTACAGAACAGCTCCTGGGGCCACGTCAGTGACCAGACACACAGCGTACCCCAGTCTGGACCAGCTGGACCGGCTCTGAGCACCCCCCAGAGCCGTGAGTTCCCAAAGCTGTGGCAGCCAGCGCCCCTCCCCCACAGGCCGCGTCCCAGAGGGGAAAGGAAAGGACTTTACCAGCAGCAGGGACTGAGCACAATCAAACACCAATTGTGGAACTAATTAACAAATTCTGACTACTAAAATTAGGCCCCCAGCTTAGGTGAACCTGATCAAAGCGGAGGTTGCTCATTTCTGCCCCAGCGCCAAGGGGGCAGGACTGACAGAAAAAGGGGAAAAAATAAAAAGAAGGAATCAGAGGTTTTTGTGGCTGTGTATCTACAAAGGCTTGACTGCCTCTGGATACAGCGGCAGGACTTTTCAGGCTGCAACTGCCCCAGGCATAGGCAGAAGTGAGCTCTTTTGGGGCCTTGTCTGGAGCCTGTGCCTTCCCCAGGGGAGGGGTGAAGCCCAACTCAGGTGGAATCCCTCCCTCAAGGAATTCAGACACCAGGGCTTGGTAATTTGAAGCCATTAAAACCAGCCTACAACCTCTCCTCTGTCTCCACCACGCCCCCAGCCAAAGTTAAAGGCACCGCATCATCTTATGCTGGTGGGACC
>PVIY010044386.1:0-19737 GCA_004026745.1 Myrmecophaga tridactyla
TACATCACTCTCCTCTATAGATAGAACAACCAGACAGAAGATCAACAAGGAAATAGAGAAGTTAAATAATTTGATAAATGAATTAGACTAACAAACATATATAGGTCATTGCACCCCAAAGCACAAGGTTATACATTCTTCTCTAGTGCTCATGGAACATTCTCCAGGATAGATCATATGCTGGGGCACAAAACAAGTCTTTATAAATTAAAAAATATTGAAATTATACAAAGCACTTTCTCTGATCACAATGGGATGAAGCTGAATCTCAATAAAGGACAAGAACATTCACATATATATGGAGATTAAATAACACATTCTTAAACAACCAGGAGATCAAAGAAGAAATTGCTAGAGAAATTAGTAGCTATCTGGAGATGAATGAAAATGAGAATACAACTTAGCACAACTTATGGGATGTGGCAAAGGCTGTGCTGAGAGGGAAATGTATTGCCTAGCCTATATTAAAAAAACAAGAAAAAGCAAAAATCAAGGACTTAACAGCAAACCTGGAGGAACTCGAGAAAGAACAGCAAACTAACCCCAAAGCAAATAGGAGAAGAGAAAAAACAAAGATTAAAGCAGAGATAAATGAATGGGAGAATAAAAGAAGAATAGAAAAAAAATCAATAAAACCAAAAGTTGATTCTTTGAGAAAATCAATAAAATTGATGGGCCATTAGCAAGACTGACAAAGAAAAAGAGAGAGAGGATGCAAATAAACAAAATCAGAAATGAGAAGGGGTGTGTTACCACAGACCCTGAAGAAATAAAAGAAATCATAAGAGGACACAAGAACAACTATACACCAACAAACTAGACAACTAAGATGAAATGAACAAATTCCTGGAGACACACAAACAAGCTACACTGACTCAGGAAGAAATAGAAGATCTCAACAAACCAATCACAAGTAGAGAGATTCAATCAGTCATCAAAAATCTTCCTACAAAGAAAAGCCCAGGGCCAGATGGCTTCACAGGGGAATTTTATCAAACATTTCAGAAAGAACTAACACCAATCCTGCTTAAACTTTTCCGAAAAATTTGGGGAAAGAGGAACTCTATCTAACTCATGTTATGAAGCTAATATCATTTTAATACCAAAACTGAGTAAAGATGCTCTAAGAATGGAAAACTACAGGCCAATCTCCCTAATGAACATAGATACAAAAATTCTCAATAAAATATTAACAAATCGAATCCAACAGCACATTAAAAGAATTATACACCATGACCAAGTGGGGGTTATACCCGGAATGCAAGGATGGTTCAACACAAGAAAATCAATTAATGTAATACAGCACACTAACAAATCAAAAAGGAAAAATCACATGACCATCTCGATTGATGCTGAAAAAGCATTCGACAAAAATTCAGCATCGTTTTCTGATAAAAACACTCCACAAGACAGGAATCAAAGGTAACTACCTCAATATGATAAAGGGAATAAGTGAAAAACCGATACCCAGCATCGTACTCAATGGAGAGAGACTGAAAGCCTCCTGCCTAAGATCAGGTATAAGACAAGGATGCCCACTGTCACCGCTATTATTCAACACTGTGCTAGAAGTTCTAGCTAGAGCAATCAGGCAGGACAAAGAAATAAAAGGCACCCAAATTGGAAAGGAAGAAGTAAAATACTCATTATTTGCAGATGATATGATACTCTACTTGGAAGATCCTGAGAAACCTGCAGCAAAGTTACTTGAGCTAATAAACAAATTCAGCAAGGTGGCAGGGTATAAAATTAATGTGCAAAAATCAGTAACATTTCTATACACAAGCAATGACCTAGCTCAGGAGTCAGATAAGGAAAAAATTCCATTCAATATAGCAACTAAAATAATCAAATACTTAGGAATGAACTTAACTAGGAATGTAAAGGACGTGAACATAGGTAATTATATAGCATTGCTAAAAGAAATCAAAGAAGAACTAAATAGGTGGAAAGACACTCCCTGCTCACGGATAGGAAGGCTAAATATAGTTAAGATGTCAATTCTCCCCAAACTGATCTACAGATTCCACACAGTACCAATCAAAATTCCAACAACCTACTTTGAAGATTTGGAAAAGCTAACTACCAAATTCATCTGGAAGGGAAAGAGACCCCGAATAGCTAAAAGCATCCTAATAAAGAACGAAGTGGGAGGATTAACACTCCCTGACTTTAAAACCTATTATAAAGCCACAGTGGTCAAAACAACATGGTACTGGCACGAAGATAGAAGCAATGACCAATGGAATTGAACTGAGAGTGCAGAAATAGACCACCAAATCTATGGTCAACTGATTTTTGACAAGGTCCCCAAATCCTCTGAGCTGGGACAAAATAGTCTTTTCAATAATTGGGCATGGGAGAACTGGATATCGGTAGTCAAGACAATGAAAGAGGACCCCTATTTTATACCCTATACAAAAATTAACTCAAAGTGGATAAACATCTAAATAAAAGAACTAGCACCATAAAGCTTCTAGAAGAAAATGTAGGGAAACATCTTCAAGACCTAGTAATAGGAGGTAGCTTCCTAAACTTTATACCCAAAGCACAAGCAATGAAAGAAAAAATAGATACATGGGAACTCCTCAAAATCAAATGCTTCTGCACCTCAAAAGATTGTCAAAAAGGTGAAGAGGCAGCCAACTCAATTGGAGAAAATATTTGCAAATCACATAACAGACAAAGGTTTGATTTCCTGTATATACAAAGAAATCATACAACTGAACAACAAAAGAACAAAAAATACAATTATAAAATGGGCTAAAGATATGAATAGGCATTTTTCTGAAGAGCAAATACAGATGGCTCAAAAGCACATGAAGAGGTACTCATTTTTGCTGGCTATAAGGGAAATGCAGATCAAGACTACAATGAGATACAACCTCACACCTATAAGAATGGCTGCTATTAAACAAGCAGGAAACCATAAATGTTGGAGAGGATGTGGAGAAACTGGGACACTTATGCACTGCTGGTGGGAACATACAATGGGGCAGCCACTGTGGAAGACAGTTTGGTGGTTCCTTAGGAAACTGAATATCGAGTTGCCCTATGACCCTGCAATAGTACTACTTGGTATATACCCAGAAGAGCTGAAAGCAGTGACACAAACAGACATTTGCACACCAATGTTCATAGCAGCATTATTCACAATCACCAAAAGATGGAGACAAACCAAATACCCATCAACTGATGAGTGGATCAACAAAATGTGGTATATACATACAATGGAATATTATTCAGCAATAAGACAAAATGACATCCTGAAGCACATGACAAGATGGATGAGCCTTGAGGACATAATGCTGAGCAAAATTAGCCAGACACAAAAGAACAGATACTGTATGATTCCACTTTTATGACCAGCATAAAGGCATAATCAGAAGTTTATAATACAGAATATAGGGGACTTAGAGATGCATAGAAGCTAGAGATGGGTGAACCGTTAGCGAATGAGGTTGAATCCCAATGCAAGGGAATAGATAGGAGTAGGAAGGTGATTCTCTAGTGGGTCTAGAAGTAATATTACCATATTGAAGATGAACAAGATTGAAAGGGGTTGTATAGACCTACGTGTCCTACTGACTCACACTAGAAATATGAATGAGTTCTCGTAAGAATTACTTCAGATATATGATTCTTGTATAAACAGTGTTCAAGTCCAGGGTACAGGGGGAGAACTGCTATTGCATGCTATGAGCTGTGTTCCAAAGGAAACCATCAGCACTACCACAGCAACAGCAGAGGTAAATAATGTGGGGAGGGACAAGAGTTAAGAGGAGGTTTAGATTTCCTATTTGGTGAGGTGTGTTTATTGGTTTTCTGACTTTGGGGAACAATGAAATTATCTAAAATTGAGAATGTTGATGGACTGTGGACTTTGGGTCCTCTACATGATGCCCGATGAATGCAGGTGGCTGAAGGATGCACTGATGGAGAAGTAGATTGGCAAACGATGGTGTATACTTATGAATGAAGGCTGTGCTGCTACAAAAAGTAACAATGTCATGAGGCATGCAACGATGTGAATGAACATGTGGGACATTTGGTGAGACAAAATAAGCCAGAAACAAAAGAACAACAATGGTATGGCCACCTTTAGAAAATGCTCATAAGAAAACAGGGGCATAGATTGTAAGCTTTTAGAGCAGACACATTAAGTCTGGAGTGGTGATTATTTCTGGATTTTGAGAGGTTGTTTTATATATATAACTCGATATTTAGAGATAAGCCTAACAGGTTGGGGTTAAAGTAATTCAGAACATAGAGGTAAGGAAGACAGTGTCTACATTTTAGAACCACACATACTCTTTGAGAACAATGGAAGAAGGTTTATTTGATCTGGAACTGAAATTTTCTGTAGTGCCTAATCGAATTCAACCTATCTGTAGGAAGGAGGCACAGAATAAGAATATAATCTTGTGTAGATTATTGTAATGCCTGGAAAGTATATTAAGCAGATAATTAAAAAGTATTGGTAAAGTCCCCTGAAGGAAGGGAGAAAGACTATGGAACTTTTAAACCTTACCATCAGGGAATCCCCTGATACTGTGTCAAACTTTAGGGATACCCAAATCAATAAGCTATGCCCTCAATCATGAGACTTACTCTTGTGAAGCTTATGTAGGTAGTACAGAAGCTTAGACTACCTATAGGCATGCCTAAGAGTTACTTCTGGAGGACCTCTGTGGTTGCTCAGATGTGGCCTCAGTCTCTCTAAGCCCAACTCTGCAAGTGAAATAATTGCCCTCCCCCCTATGTGGGATGTGACATCCAGGGGTGAAAGTCTCCCTGGAGATGTGGGAGATGACTCCCAGGGATGAATCCAGACCTCGCATCGTGGGATCAACAATTCCATCCTGACTAAAAGGAGAAAAGAAGTATAATTAATAAAGTATCAGTGACAGAGAGAGTTAAAATAGAATTGAGAGTCTACTCTGGAGTTTGCTGTTATGCAAGCTTCAGGTAGACACTGCTACCTGTCATAACCTGCCAACCCCCAACCAGGACCATTCCAGCCAATCCTAAAGAAGACCTCGGGCAATATATAAGATTCCACAAGGGTTCCAGGCACTAGAGAAACTTTCCAGAAACCTACAATCTCCAAATGGGTCCCTGGTCCAGATAAGTCCTGAAACCTAGCCCAGCCTCTCCAGAACATCAGATAGTTCCATCTCCCTACCCCATATTAGTGATAGACACTTCCAATAGCAAAAATTTAGAATTGCCATAGCCCAAACAACCCCAAAGATCAAAGGCGATAGTGGAATTATACATAGAAGATGGGACTTAACAAATGAATATGAATGCTGAATCATTACATTGATTTTAGTCTCCAATATTTTAGAGCAGCTAGAAGTAAAAACCTAAAATTGTGCAATTGTAACCCACATTAAAGTCTGAAATACGTTCTACAACCAAGTGTGGTGCTGTGCTTTGAAAGTTATAGCGTTTTTGTATATACGTTATTGTTCACAAAAAAAGAAGGAAAAAAATCAATTGTGATGAAAAAAAGTAAGCCTCTAGCCTCCTATATTCTGGAGTAGCTAGAAGGAGAAATATGAGGATTGTATGATAGCCCATGACAAACTCTGAGATCTATCCTGTGCTTTGAAGAGTGCTTTGAAAAGTATTGCTTTTTTATTTCTTTGCTTTGTATATGTCATACTATACCCCAAAAAAGTTTTAAAAATTTAGTAAGGCTATTTCATTTTCCTTGTATTTACTTTTACTGAAAATCTTTCCGAGCAAGTGGCACAGGCTTTTCAACTAAGGTGGTGACATAAAAATATAAAATTTATATATAAATTTAATATAAATTTTATGATGATAGCTTAATGGTGGATACATGACACCACACATTTGTCAAAACCCATAGAATTGTACAACCCAAAGAGGGAACCAAAATATAAACTATAGTCTTCAGTTACTAATAATGTGTCAATATTAGTCCATCAACTTAACAAATGCACCACACTAATGCAAGATATTTAGTGAAAACTATGTGTATGGGAGGTGAAGGGGGCATATGGGAACTCTCTGCACAGTCTGTGCAATTTTTCTTTAAGCCTAAAACTGCTTTAAAAATAAAGCATATTATTTAAAAGAAAAAAACAACAACCCTATTGGACTGCTGGGAAGATGACGGAATAGAGAGGCTGAGGTCACCCGTGCTCCATGGGACAGAGAGAGAAATGACAGGAAAACAAGCAAGACAGTGGTTTCAGGGTACAAGTGACCAGAGAGACTTTTCTATGTTATATAGGGAGGCCCTGGAAGACAGGGCAGAGGAGTTATGATTGAGAGGACGGGGTGAGCTGACCTGCATCTGGGGCAATCTGCAATGTCAGGCGGGGCAGGTGCAGAGGGTGCAGCACGCTCCTGCCCTCCACCGCCCTGTTAGCTGGAGAGAGCTTCCCTTCCAGCTCCCCAGCCGGGGGCTCCCGTGGGGAACCCAGAAGCGGGCAGACCCGGTATACCTATGCACAGAGACCTTGCTGTCGGGGCACAGTGCCTACCCCCACCCCTGAGGCAGGCTGTGGTGGGCACCCGGTTTGGGCTGAGACTAGGGGGTCCTTCCCTCAGGAGGAGGGGGAGACACAGAGCTGGGCTGAGCTGGACAATTGGCCAGTGAAAGAGACTCCCTGGGTCCCACGGCCTCTACCCTTTCTCCATGGAGGGCTGGAGCTCTCACAGGGTGCACAGGCAGAGGGGGGGACAAGGGAGCAGGCCGTGCTGCACCGCCAAGCTCTCCTGGGCTGGCTGTGGCAGGGGTGGTTGAAATGCTTAGTCCCACAGCCCAACGTCATTCCCCGTGGGAGCCTAGGGACCACCCACTGTGCCCACAAGCAGAGTCTCCACTGAGGTGCACACTGCCCAGCGCCTGCCACCGGGTTGGTGGTTTTCTGCATGCACAGAGGCCTGCAGCCTTGACTGGATTTGCACCTGGTAGGTCCAGGCCCAGTCAGCAGATGGGCCTGAGGGGAAGAGGTAGCCCAAGAGTGCCATCTGCTGGGAATAAGCAGAAAGTGTGCCTGCAAACTGCCTTTCTGCCCAGCTTTTAACAGATCTTTAGAGCTACACCTCCTGCATGAGGGCCCGGCCTTCATTGGGCAGGGAATTAGTGACAAACCACGTGCAAAAGGACACCTTCAACACAAACCCAAGCAATTGCAAAATCTTAGATGAGTGAGGGAAATACTACTTTCAAAATAACCTTATCAAGACAATCAAATAGTGGGACAGAAATCCTAGAATGAGCTGAGACTCAGCATCAAGGGATTGAGAAAACCTTCTTGACCAAAAGGGAGAAGAGAGAAATGAGACAAAATAAAGTGTTAGTGGCTGAGAGATTCCAAACAGAGTCGAGAGGTTATCCTGGAGGTTATTCTTATGCATTAAGTAGATATCACCTTGTTAGTCAAGATGTAATGGAGAGGCTGGAGGGAACTGCCTGAAAATGTAGAGCTGTGTTCCAGTAGCCATGTTTCTCGATGATGATTGAATAATGATATAGCTTTCACAATGTGACTGTGTGATTGTGAAAACCTTGTGTCTGATGCTCCTTTCATCTACCTTGTCAACAGACGAGTAGAACATATGGAATAAAAATAAATAATAGGGGGAACAAATGTTAAAATAGATTTAGTTTGAAATGCTAGTGATCAATGAAAGGGAGGGGTAAGAGGTATGGTATGTATAGTTTTTTTTTTCTGTTTTCATTTTATTTCTTTTCCTGAATTGATGCAAATATTCCAAGAAATGATCATGATGATGGATATGCAACTATGTGATGATATTGTGAATTACTGATTATATATGTAGAATGGAATGATCAAAATAGGAATGTTTGTGTTTATTTGGTGGGTTTTT
Organism: Myrmecophaga tridactyla; assembly: GCA_004026745.1. NCBI lineage: Eukaryota > Metazoa > Chordata > Mammalia > Pilosa > Myrmecophagidae > Myrmecophaga > Myrmecophaga tridactyla. The sequence goes on from PVIY010044386.1 coordinate 7,876, forward strand.
TTGTATTTTAATAAATAAATAAATAAATAAATAAATAAATAAATAAATAAATAAATGAAGATAATGAAATGCCTCAAAGTTAGCAGAAAATCACAAAGATATGAAGGTACAAGAAAAAATGGCTAGCCAAATGACCAAATTAAGACATTGGAGGAGATAAAGAATTTGGAACAACTAATCAAAGACATTCATACAAATCTCCTAAACAAGTTCGTTGGGTTGACTAAACACCTAAAGGATATCAAGAAGACAATAGAAGAACATAAAGAATAATTTGAAGGAATAAATAGAAAAATAACCTATCTTACAAAAATGAAAGCTACTGTAGACCAAATTTAAAATATCCTAGAGACATAAAACAGCAGATTTGAAGAGGCAGAAGAAAGAATAAGTGAACTAGAGGGCAGGACAACTAAATTTGAATGCGCAAAAGAACAAATGAGAAAAAGATGGAAAAATTTGAATTGGATCTGAGGAAAATGAAGGACAACACGAAGTACACAAATATAAGAATCATTGATGTACCCATAGGAGAAGAGAAGAGTAAAGGTCTAGGAAGATTATTTGAGGCGATAATTGGGGAAAACTTCCCCAATTTTTTTTTTTTGCATGGACAGGCACCAGGAAGCAAACCTGGGTCTCCAGCATGGCAGGTGAGAACTTTGCCACTGAGCCACCATTGCCTGCCACCCAACTTTTATAAAAGACATAAATATATGTCCTTTATATAAAATAAATATATATCGAAGAAGCCCAACAAACTCCAAATAGAATAAATCCAAATAGACACCCTCCAAGATACATATTAATCAGACTGTCAAATGCTGAAGAGAAGCAGAAAGTCTTGGAAGCAGCAAGAGAAAAGTGACTGTGCTGGTTTGAAAGGAAGTATGCCCCCTAAGAAAAGCCACGTTTTAATGTAAGTCCCATTTCATAAAGGTAGAATAATCTCTACTCAATGCTGTATGTTTGAAACTAATGAGATCATCTCCCTGGTTGATGTGATTTAGTTAAGATTGCTTGTTAAAGTGGATTAGGGGATGACATGTCTCCACCCATTTGAGTGGGTCTTGATTAGTTTCTGAAGTCCTATAAAAGAGGAAACATTTTGGAGAAAGAGATTCAGAGAGAGTGGCACTACGAAGCAGAGAGTCCACCAGCCAGTGACCTTTGGAGATAAGGAAGGAAGACGCCTCCCGGGGAGCTTCTTGAAACCAGAAGCCAGGAGAGAAAGCTAGCAGATGGTGCCATATTCGCCATGTGCCCTTCCAGCCAAGAGAGAAGCCCTGACTGTGTTCGCCATGTGCCTTCTCACTTGAGAGAGAAACCCTGAACTTCATCGGCCTTCTTGAACCAAGGAATCTTTCCTTGGATGCCTTTGATTGGAGATTTCCATAGACTTGTTTTAATTGGGACATTTTCTCGGCCTTAGAACTGTGAACTAGCAACTCATTAAATTCCCCCTTTTAAAAGCCATTCTGTTTCTGGTATATTGCATTCCGGCAGCTAGCAAACTAGAACAGCGACTCACCACATAAAAAGGACACCACCTAAGACTAAGTTTGGACTCTTCAACAGGCACCATGGAGGTGAGAAGGCAGTGGTATACATATTTAAGATTCTGAAAGAGAAAAATTTCCAGCCAAGAATTCTTTCTCCAGCAAAGTTGTCATTTAAAATGAGGGCGAGATTAAAATTTTCACGGGCGAACAAGCCCTGAGAGAGTTTGTTAGCGACAGACTGGCCCTGCAAGAAACGCTAAAGGGAGTTCTGTTTGCTGAAAACAGCAACAACAAAACAAGGCAGGAGAGAGCAAGCTGGAGGAGGGCACACAATTGAACAGAATTAGTAAGGGCAATTTAAAGAATAAAAAGAGAAAGGGGAAAAATATAGAGATTTGACAAATAAAAACCAAAGGATTAGATAGTAGATTCAAGAACTGCCTTTACAGTAATAACTTTGACTGTTAATGGACTAAATTCACCAATTAAAAGAGGATTGGCAGAATGGATTTTAAAATATGATCCATCTATATGGAGACTCATCTTAGACCCAAGGGTACAAACAGATTGATAGTGAAAGGATGGGAAAAGATAGCCCACACAAGCTGTGACAAAAAGAAAGCTGGAGCAGCTATACCAATATCAGACAAAATAGACTTTAAATGTAAAGATGTCATAAGAGACAAGGAAGGACACTACATATTAATAAAAAGGACGGTTCGCCAGGAAGAAATAACAATCATAAATGTTTATGCACCAATCAAGGAGCTCCAAAGTACATGAGGAAAACCCTGGTAAAACTGAAGGGAGAGAAAGATGTTTCAGCAATAATAGTATGAGGCTTCAGTACAGCACTCTCTTCTATAAATAGAACAGCCAGAGGCTCAGAGGCTCAGTAAGGAAATAGAGAACCAAAACAATGTGATAAATGAATTAAACCTGACAGATATATATAGATTGTTACACCCTAAAACACCAGGACATACATTTTCTCTAGTGCTCAAGAAATGTTCTCCAGGATAGACCATATGCTGGGGCGCAAAACAGGTCTTAATAAATTTAAAAAGAGTGAAAGTATTCAAAGCTCTTTCTCTTACCATAGTGGAATGAAGATGGAAATCAATAATCACTAAAGAACCAGAACTGTCACAAATACATGGAGATTAAATAACACTCTTAAATAATCAGTGGGTCAAAGAAGAAATTGCAAGAGAAACTGGTAAATATCTGAAGATGAATGAAACTGAGAATACAACATATCAGAACTTGTGAGATGTGAAAAAGGCAGTGCTGAGCGGGAAATTTATTTCCTTAAATGCCTATATTAAAAATGAAGAAAGGGCAAAAATCAAGGACTTAACTGTTCATCTTGAGGAACTACAGAAAGAACGACAAACTAACCCCAAAGCAAACAGAAGAAGAGAACAAAGATTAAAGCAGAAATAAAGTGAATTGGAGTTTAACAACAAAACAAAAAGCAAACAAACAAACAAAAAAAAACAAGAGAAAGAAGAAGATAAAACCAAAAGTTGATTCTTTGAGAAAATCAATAAAATCGATGGACCCCTAGCTAGGTAGACAAATAAAAAAAAGAAGAGGTTACAAATAAAATCAGAAATAAGAAGGGGGTCATTACTATGGACTCTGAAGAAATAAAAAAAAAAAACCACAAGAAGATACTATGAACAACCATATGCCAACAAACTAGACAACTTAGGTGAAATGGACAAATTCCTAGAAACACACAAACAACCTCCACTGACTCGAGAAGAAACAGAAGAGCTCAACAAACCAATTCCAGGTAAAGAGATTCAGTCATCAAAAATCTTTCTACAAAGAAAAGCCCAGGGCCAGATGACTTCACAGGGTAATATTTTTTTAAGGTTTTTAAAATAACACTTACTTTTTAAAAAACTTTTAAGTCAGCTATGCAATGGAGAAAACTGAAAAATGCAAGAAGCAAAGAACACAGAAGTCATCCAGAATCACAAGGAGTTTACAGTTTAACATATTTTCTAGGTCCTTTATGTGCTGTACACATACAGCTGTGCATACATTTTTATGTGCTTGAGACCACACAGAAAGCATCATGCTTTTTCATGAATATTTACCAATTCAAAGTCCCAAAGCCATAAATATTGTGATAACCGAGAATACATGACACCAACTCAATCAGAGGGGGAAAATGTATTCTTCCCTTTTTTGGGAACAAAAATTTCACAAAAGACAAAAATGGCAACAGGTCTCTATAGATATTGGTAGTTACAAATACTGCATTCCCTTAATGTTCAATTTCAAATTAGACATAAAGAAAGAGTATAAAAATTATAATGCAGCTAAGAGAATTAATTGTCAGATTTATATCAAAAGAATAGAAAGGTATGTTTCCATTGAGTTATTTAACAACATTTTCGTATGGCACAGCCGAGAGATGTGCACATCCAAGGATTATATCAAAATGGAAATATGGAAAGTGCACAGGTAGTTCATTGGTAGAATTCTTGCCCTCCATGAGGGAGACCAGGTTCGATTCCCAGACCATGTACTCCCCACCTCCTGCTAAGAAAAAAAATCAACAAATTATACTTTTACCACCTGGAAAAGAATAACATGTGACCCCTGCCACTCGCCATACACAAAAAAAGAAAGAAAGAAAATATGAATACTCTGCATACATCCCTCCCCCTGCATTTTCTTCTGTCCCTCTGTAGCCAACCTAATGAACAAGTACTTGTGCATATTGCCCAGATGTGGTTTAACAATTCCATGTTAAAGATGCTTCTATTCTATTGACAAAGAGATATTTGTTCTAGTTTGCTAGCTGCCAGAATGCAATATACCAGAAACAGAATGGCTTTTAAAAGGGGAATTTAATAAGTTGCTAGTTTACAGTTCTGAGGCCAAGAAAATGTCCCAATTAAACCAAGTCTATAGAAATGTCCAAACTAAGGCATCCAGGGAAAGATACCTTGGTTCAAGAAGGCCAATGAAGTTCAGGGTCTCTCTCTCAAGTGAGAAGACACATGGCAAACACAGTCAGGACTTCTCTGTCATCTGGAAGGGCACATGGTGAACACAGTATCATCTGCTAGCTTTCTCTCCTGGCTTCAAGTTTCATGAAGCTCCCCGGGAGGCGTTTTCCTTCTTCATCTCTAAAGGATGCTGGCTGGTGGACTCTCTGCTTCGTGGTGCTGCAGCATTCTCTGCTCTCTCCGAATCTCCTTCATTCTGCAAAATGTTTCCTCTTATATGACTCCAGAAATTTATCAAGATCCGCCCAAATAGGTGGAGACATGTCATCCCCTAATCCCGCTTAACAACTGCTCTTGATTAAATCACATATCCAGGGAGATGATCTGATTACAGTTTCAAACATACAGTATTGAATAGGGATTATTCTGCCTTTATGAAATGGGATTTAGATTAAAACATGGTTTTTCTAGGGAACAGACATCCTTTCAAACCAGCACAATATTTATAGATCTGTTAATTCACTAGCTCTACTTTTTATCATACACTGTCACCTAAAGATATCTAAAAAGCTTAGATGTTGTGAAATAAAGAATCTTATCCACAGTAAATGCAGGTATTTTATTAAAAGTGTACATAAACTATGGTTATAATCTAAAACTTCTGGATATAGAGATACTAGCAAAGAGCCTTCCCTCTGCCCTTCCTCTTCTTCCTCTCCCTCAATGAGTAGGTACAGAAATACAACTAGCTCCAACAGATGGATTAGCAAAGGTCACCTCACAGGGGAATTTTACCAAACATTCCAAAAAAGAACTAACATCAATCGTGTTCAAACTCTTCCCACCCCCCCAAAAAAATGAGGAAAAAGGAACACTACCTAACTCATTTTATGAAGCTAACATCACTCTAATACCAAAACCAGATAAAGGTACTACAAGAAAAGAAAGAAAACTACAGGCCAATCTCTCTAATGAATATAGATGCAAAAATTCTCAACAAAATATTTGCAAATCAAATCCAATGGCACATTAAAAAATAATACACCACGACCAAGTGGGGTTTATTCCAGGCATGCAAGGGCTGCTTAGCACAAGAAAATCAATCAATGTAATACAACATATTAAAAATATTGAAATATGTGCACATATTTATCTTGACTGATGCTGGAAAAAATCATTCAACAAAATTCAGCATCTTTTTCTGATAAAACACTTCAAAAGGTAGGAATCAATGGAAACTTCCTCAATATGATAAAGGGCATATGTGAAAAACCCACAGCCAGCATTGTACTCAATGGTGAGAGACTGAAAGCCTTTCCCCTGAGAGTGGGAAGGAGACAAGGATGTCCCCTGTCACCATCATTGTTCAACATTGTGCTAGAAGTTCTAGCTAGAGGCAAGAAAAAGAAATAAAAGACATCCAAATTGGAAAGGAAGTAGAAAAATTTCATTATTTGCAGATGACAAGTTTATACTCGGAAAATCTTGAGAAATCTAAGACAAACCTACTTGAGGTAATAAATCCAGCAAAGTGGAGGGATACAAGGTAATGTGCAAAAATCAGTAACGTTTCTATACACAATCAATGACCTGAGGAGCCAATTAAGAAAAAAATTCTATTCAAAATAGACACTAAGAGAATCCGGTATCTAGGAATAAACTTAACCTTGGATGTAGAGGACCTGTAAACTTTCATATAGAAACCTATAAAATATTGCTTAAAGAAATCAAAGAAGACCTAAATAGGTGAAAGACATTCCATATTCATGGATAGAAAGGTTAAATGGTATTAAGATGTCAATTCTATCCAAATTGATCTACAGATTCAATGTAATAGCAATCAAAATTTTAACACCTGACTTTGAAAACTTGGAAAAGATAGTTACCAAATGCATTTGGAAGGGAAAGAGACCCCAAATAGCCAGACACATCCTAAAATAGAAGAATGAAGTGGGAGGACTTATACTTCCTGATTTTAAAGCTTATTATAAAGCTACAGTAGTCAAAACAGCATGGTTTTGGCACAAATATAGACATTTTGATCAATGGAATTGAATTGAGGGTTGAGAGATAAACCCCTGGATCTATGATCAATTGATCTTTGATAAGGCCCCCAAATTCATTGAACTGGGACAGAATAGTCTTTTCAATAAATGGGCATGGGAGAACTAGATATCAATAGCCAAAGGAATGAAAATGGACCCCTACCTCACACCCTATACAAAAATTAACTCAAAATAGATCAAAGACCTAAATATAAGAGCCAGTACCATGAAATTCCTAGATGAAAATATAAGGAAACATCTTCAAGACCTAGCAATAGGAGGTAGCTTCGTAGACTTTACAACCAAAGTACAAGCCACAAAAGATAAAATTGATAAATGGGAACTCTTCAAAATCAAATGCTTCTGTGCCTCAAAGGACTTCATCAGAAAGGTGAAGAGGCAGCCACAACCCAATGGGAGAAAATATTTGGAAACCATATAACTGATAAAGGTTTGATATTCAGTACACATAAAGGAATCATACAATTCAATAACAAAAAAACAAATAACCTAATTATAAAATGGCCTTAAGATATGAATAGACATTTTTTTCCTGAAGAGGAAATACAAATGGCTAAAAAGCAAGTGAAAAGATGTTTATCTTCATTAGCTGTAAGGAAAATGTAAATCAAAACCACAATGAGCTATCACCTCACACCTACAAAAATGGCTGCCATTAAACAAACAGGAAACTACAAATGTTGGAGACGATGTGGAGAAATTGGAACACTTATTCTCTGTTGGTGGGAGGGTATAACGGAACAGTCACTAAGGAAGACAGTTTGTTGTTTCCTCAGAAAACTAAATATTGAGCTTCCTTATGACCTGGCAATACCACTACTCGGTATATACTTGTGTCACCGAAGAGCTGAAAGCGGTCACACAAACAGACCCTTGCACACCAGTGTTCACACAACATTATTCACAATTGCCAAAAGATGGAAACAATCCAAGTGCCCATGAACAAACGAGTGGATAAACAAAATGTGATATATATATACGATGGAATATTATGCAGCAGGAAGAAGAAATGTAGTTCTGAAGCACATGACAACATGAGGACATAATGCTGAGTGAAATAAGCCAGACACAAAAGGACAGCTACTATATGATTTCACTATGATGAACCTCCTGGAAAATGTAAACTCAGAGTCTTAAAATGAGGAATATAGAGAACTTAGAGAAAGACAGAAGCTAGAGAAGGGGGAACAGTTACTTAATATGAACAGACTAGTTAATGAAATTGACCTTAAAAATTTGGGAATGGATGGGGTGCTGGTAGTTCATTAGTGGGTTTTCAAACAAGAGTGCCATATTGAAGATGAATATGATTGAAGGGGGTTGTTTAGAGCCATGCACCTCAGTGATTAGCACTGAAAATATAAATAAGTTCTTGCATGAACTATTTCAAAGATATGACACTTTTACAAAAAGTTAATAATAAATGGGGATATGGGAATATTACGTTTTTTTTCTTTCTGTAATATGCTGTATGGTGGGGTCACATTTCATTATTTTTCTATGTGAGTATCCTGTTATCGCAGCACCGTTTGTTGAATTTTTGTGTGTTTGTTTGTTTTTGTTTGTTTTACTTGTTTGTTTTTTGGGGAAGCTCGCATGGACCGGGAATTGAACCTGGGTCTCCTACATGGCAGGCGAGAATTCTACCACTGAACTACCCTTGCACCCCTAGTCTATATTTAACAGGACTACATTGCTAGTACCACAGCAAAACTAGGGGTAAATAATTGTGGGATGGGAGAGTTAAGGGAAATTTTGCATTTTCTCTTTGGTGCGGGTGTATCTGTTATTTCCCTCTTTGGAGCAACGAAAATTGTCTAAAATTGAGAGTGTAAATAATTGTACAAATAAGTGAGGATTGTACAAAGTGTAAATGACTGTATAATATTTCACATTGATTATTTTGGATAGAATATATGCTATATGAATTTATCTCAACAAAACGTGCAGAGTCAAAACTAATAAATAAACAGAAAGATGTAAGTGCTAGAGAAAATGTGGAGAGAGAGGTATACCTATTCGATGTTGGCAGGTGTTCTAGTCTACAAGCTGCCAGAATGTGATATACCAGAAATGGAATGACTTTTAAAAAGGAGAATTTATTAAATTGCTAGTTTACAGTTCTAAGGCTGCAAAGCAAGGCTATAGAAATGTCCAATCTAAGGCATTCAGGGAGAGATACCTTGGTTCAAGAAGGCCGATGAAGTTTAGCATTTCTCTCTCTACTGGAAAGGCATGGCGAATTCTGCTAGCTTTTTCTCCAGGCTTTTTGTTTCATGAGGCTCCCCCGGCGGGTGTTTTCTTTCTTCATCTCCAAAGGTCTCTGGTTGCATGGGCTCTCCTGGCTTTTTCCAAAATGGTTCTCTCTTAAAGGGCTCCAGTAAGCAACTCCACTTTGAATGGGTGGAGACACATCTCCATGGAAACCATCTAATCAAAAGTTACCATTCATAATTGGGTGGGTCACATCTCCATTGGAACAATCAAAAAGCTCCCACCCAGCAATATTTTTTAATCATATAATGTAACATATATACAAAGCAAAGAAAGAAAAAAAGCAATTGTTTTCAAAGCACTCTTCAATGAGTAGTTACAGAACAGATCCTGGAGTTTGTCATAGGTTACATATCATCATCTCAGATTTTTCCTTCTAGCTGCACCAGAAGCTAGAAGAAATACATATTTTTTTTAATCATCACAATCAACTTTTGTTTTCTCTTTTGTGTGAAAAATAATATATATACAAAAAAATAATAAATTTCAAAGCACAGCACAACAATTAGTTGTAGAACAGATTTCAGAGTTTGGTATGGGTTACAATTCCACAATTTTAGGTTTTTACTTCTAGCTGCTCTAAGATACTGGAGACTAAAAGAGATATCAATGTAATGATTCAGCAATCATACACATTTGTTAAGCCCTACCATCTCTGTATAACTCCACCATCACTTTTGATCTTTCTATTCCACTCTTTAGGGGTATTTGGGCTATGCCCATTCTAACTTTCTCATGTTAGAAGGGCTGTCACTAATATAGGATAGGGAGATAGAATGAGTTGATCTTCTGGAGAGGCTAGCACTTTCTGCATTTCAGGACCTATCTGGTCCAGGGACCCATCTGGAGGTTGTAGGTTTCTGGAAAGTTACCCTAGTGCATGGAACCATTGTAGAATCTTATATATTGCCCTAGATGTTTAGGATTGGCAGGAATGATTTTGGTTGGGGTTTGGCAAGTTATGGTAAGTAGTGATGTCTAACTGAAGCTTGGTCACTACCTCCAGAGAAGCCTCGCAACTCTATTTGAACTCTCTCAGCCACTGATACCTTATTTGTTACATTGCTTTTCCCCCTTTTGGTCAGGATGGAATTGTTGATCCCACGGTGCCAGAGCCAGGCTCATCCCTGGGAGTCATCTCCCACACTGACAGGAGACTTTCATCCCTGGATGTCATGTCCCACAAAGGGGGGAGGGCAGTGATTTCACTTGCAGAATTGGGCTTAGAGAGAGAGAGAGGCCACATCTGAGCAACAAAAGAGGTCCTCCCGAGGTAACTCTTAGGCATACCTATAGGTAGGCTAAGCTTCTCTGCTGTATACATAAACTTCACAAGAGCAAGCCCCCAAGATCAAGGGTTTGGCCTATTGATTTGGGTGTCCCTAACGTTTGACGCAGAATCAGGGGTTTTCTCAGTGGTAAAGTTTAATAGTTCCATGTTTCTTCTCCCATCCCTCAAGGGACTTTGCCAATACTTTTTGATTATCTGCGTAATATATTCTGGGATGTATCTAGGCATTACATTAAACTATACAGGATTAAAGGCCCTTATTCTTATTTTGGGATCCCTTCATTTGGATTGTTAAAATGATCTACTCAGACAGGTTGAGTTAGATTCTGTGCTATAGAAAACTGAGGTTCTGGACAAAATAAACCTTAATAGATGAAGTTCTAAAATATAGACAAAAAAATAAAAAATAAAATATAGACAATGTCTTCCTTACCCCTGTATTCTGAATGACCTTAATCATGATCTGATTGGCTTCATTCTTATCTCTAAATACCAGATTTTACATATATAAAACAGCCTCTCAAAATTCAGAAATGGCAATTGCCACACTGGACTAAATGTGACTGCTATAAGAGCTTACAATCTAGGCCCCTGTTTTTCTCCCTCATTTTTGAAATTCTTGCTAGATATAAAATTCTTGGTTGGCAGTTGTTTTCTTTAGCACTTTAAATAGTTCATGCCACTTCTGTATTAGTTAAGGTTCTCTAGAGAAACAGAATCAACAAGGAACACTCGCAAATATAAAATATATAAAAGTGTCTCTCGTGACCGTGGGAACGCAGAGTCCAAAATCCGCAGTGCAGGCTGTGAAGCTGACAACTCCGATGGAGGGTCTGGACAAACTCCACAGGAGAGTCTAGCTGGCTGAAGCAGAAAAAGAGCCTGTCTGTTCTGAATCATCCTTTAAAGGCTTCCAGTGATTAGATTAAGCATCACTCATTGCAGAAGACACTCCCCTTGGCTGATTACAAATGGAATCAGCTGTGGATGCAGCTGACATGATCATGATTTAATTTTATGAAATGTCCTCATTGCAACAGAGAGGCCAGCACTTGCCCAACCAGACAAACAGGTACCACCACTTGGCCAAGTTGACACATGAATCTGACCATGACAACTTCCTTCTTGTGTGCGTTGTTTCTGATGAGAATTTGGCATTTAGTCTTACTGGGACTCCCTTATATAAACGTGTCGGTTTTCTCTTGCAACTTTCAGAACTCTCTTCTTGTCCTTGGCATTGGACAAGTTGATTACTACGTGTTTGGGCAAGTCTTTTTGAGTTTATCCTGTTTGGAATTCATTAGACTTCCTGAATGTGCATATTCATGTCTTTTGTTAAATTTGGGAAGTTTTCTGCCATTATTTTCTTTGAATATTCCTTCTGCCCCTTTCTCTTTCTTCTCCCTCTGGGATTCCCACAATGCACAAATTGATACATTTGATGGATTCCACAGATCTTGTAGGCTCTATTCTTTTTTTTATATATAAACTTTTTTATTAATTAAAAAACTTAACAAAAGAACATTAAGATATCATTCCATTCTACATATACAATCAGTAATTCTTAATATTATCACATAGTTGCATATTCATCATTTCTTAGAACATTTGCATCGATTTAGAAAAAGAAAAAGACATCAGAAAAAGAAATAAAATGATAATAGAGAAAAAAAGATTATACATACCATACCCCTTACCCCTTGCTTTCATTTATCACTAGCATTTCAAACTAAATTTATTTTAACATTTGTTCCCCC
>PVIY010044387.1:0-19730 GCA_004026745.1 Myrmecophaga tridactyla
GAGGATGGGGTGAGACAGTAAGTCTACAAGGAAGGAGGGGGGTGGGGTGGGGGGCAGAGACCAGGTAAGTAGTCCCCACTGCCTCTTCAGGAAGAAGTGAGCAGCAGGTGTAGAGGAAGGGCAAGGAGATAATTTGACCCATTCAAGTGTCCGCAGACATTTCCTGTTCTTGGTGGCTCTGAGGCAAGAGGCCTGAGCCTGAGAGATGGGGAAGGGGAGATTTTCAGAGCAAGGACAGTGTCAACCAGCCAAAAGGATGTTGAAGTTTTCTCAGCTTAGGTTTATGACCCCAGACATGGAGTGGAGATAATAGAGCAGACGGCCTGTTGGGGACTGAATGAACAGAACTTGGAGAGACCCCAAAAGCACTAGAGCATGGCCAGCCTTTGTCAGGTCAAAAGCATAAAGTAGACAAAGGATCTTTCAGGGCCCACAACCCCACTTCATCCCCGCTCTTCCTCTCAAGTTAGGGGCTTCACATTGACCATTTTGACTATTTTCCTCTGGCAAAGCAGCCCCCTTACCTCCATCATAACTTACATAGCTCAAGGTCCACTCACTCAGGGCCTCTCTCCTCATATTTGTATGAGTTAACAGAATAGACGCATTTATGATACTGTCTTCCTCCAAGGTTACAGATGTACTCGTCTTTCACATTTTCCCACCCAGACCATGTTTTCCCTGCTTTGGTTAGGCTGTTCCTTCAGCTTAATGCCTTCCTATCTTATTGCTACCTCCTGAACTCTTATTTTTCCTTCAAGACCAACTAGTTCCCCACTGTTCCTACCTAGAAGGAGCCTCCATCTTCTTAGTTCCCTTCATTCTCTAAAGGTATTTTGTCTATCTCTGAAATTCAGCTATTGCAGACTTCCCTTCTCATTATCCATACCTATTTCCCCTAACAAGAATTTGAAAGATTCTTGAGGACAGAACCAACCTCTTATTTTGTTTCCCCCACAATACATCACATCATTCTTGGAACATTATAGGAGTTTAATGAGTCTTCATTTGATTAATTATTAATCAAATTCAAGAATGCATCTTATTTAACCCCAAAAAATGACTCTAATGGTTGAAACTTCATGCAGAATATCCGGAAGCCACAGATGCATGGTTGCCTTGGCTTCCGCCTGTCACCATGCTGACCCACACCTCTGTGCTTTCAGTTCCCACTTTGCATCCCCTCAGAATAAAAAGTCAGTGGCCCTAAAGCAATATGGAACTCTCACACACCACTTAATTAAATTACTTTGGAAAACAGTTTGGCAAAATCTGACAGAGGTTGATATACTTGTGCCCTCCTCATCCAGCAATTCTACCCTTCAAAATATATCCAGCAAACATGCATGAACATCATACATGTCCAAAAGGCTCATAGCCACATTCTTATAATGGCAAAAAAAAAAAAAAAAAATACTGGAAATAACCGATAGGTCCATCAAGAGTAGAAGCGATGAATAAACTAAACTATGGTCTAGTCCTACATTGAAATACTTTATAGCAATGAACAGGATCAGCTACAAGTAATTACATTGATAAATCTTTACAAAATATTTAGCAAAGATGTTAAAACTAGACACAAGAGTACACAGTGTATGATACTTTTTATTTGCAAGCAAAGTAACTTACGATGTTAGAAACCAGGATAGTGGTTATTATTTTAGGAAGAGAGAAGAAGTAATGAATGAGGAGAGAGAACATGTGATGAACAAAAAGTGTGTTTACTACTGATAATTCATCAAGATGTACATTTATAATTCTGTGCACTTTTTTGTACATGTTACACTTTAATTTTAAAAGCTTTGCTTAAAAAGTCAATGGCCCATGGGTGCACGGGTGGCTCAGTGGCAGAATGTTCACCTTCCATGCGGGAGACCCAGGTTCGATTCCCAGACCATGAGCACCAGAAAATATAAATAAAAAATAATTCTTATTAAAAATGCAATGGCCCAGCTATCCCTAAAGTAATTGGCAAGTATGTGGAGAAATTAGAACTCTGGCACATGGTTAGTAGAGATATAAAATGGTGCAGCCACTGTGGAAAACAGTTTGATAGTTCCTCTAAAGGTTAAACATAGAAAAAAATACAAAAAATTAAAAAAAGATTAAATATAGAATTACCATATGACCTGGCAATTCCACTCCTAGGTATGTACCCAAAATAATTGAAAGCAAGGACTCAAGCAGATACTTGTACACCAATGTTTATAGAGGTATTATTCACAATAGCCAAAATGTGAAGCAATCCAAGTATTCACTGACAGATGAATGGATAAACAAAATGTGGTACACACATGCAATCAGATATTATGTAGTCATAAAAAGGAATGAAATTTTGATACATGAACAGACCTTGGAAGCATTATATGGGGTGAAATAAGCAAAACACAAAAGGTCAAATAACATATGATCTTGCTTACATGAAATAATTAGACTATGAAAACTCATAAAGTCAGAAATCAGAATACAGTTACCAGGGGCTGGGGGGTCCGAGAGAATGAGGAGTACTGCTTAATGGACACAGAATTTCTGTTCGGGGTGATGAAAAACTCTTGGTTTTGGTGGTGATGGTAGCACAACATTATGAATATAAGTAATGCCACCAAAGTGTACACTTAAAGTGGTCAGAATGAGAAATTTTGTGTTATATATATGTTGCCACAATTTGAAAAAAAAAAAACACTAGAATGACTTCTGCAGGGCTGAGTTCCCTTCAGAAGAGCGCTGCTAATTTGGGTTCTCTGAGCCCCAATCCCTAACCCATGCCCAGCTACCTCACCAGTCACACTCTGTTTGAGGGAAGCCACAACAAGGAAGAGATGATTTTAAAAGACTGCAGCCCTCTTTGAGCTTGCCGGGTCCCAGCCAGAAGTGTTGCAGTTAGAATCCCCTCCCTGAGAAGTGAAAGTTTCAACGCAATCTGAGTGAACAGCTGGCGACCCTTAGGGCTGACTCTTGAGAGGCTGTCCCTGCCCTTTTCTGTCAGCACCCTTCACCCCAGGCCCAGCAGCTCCTGGGGGTCACAGCATCCAGGGTGTTCTTGGGGTTTTCTCGGAATTCATAGCCAAAACCTGTATCTAGAGTCTAAAATGAACTTTGGGGGACAGGCCAGTTCACAGACAGAGATCTTAAGGTGTGCTGGGCACTGTATGGTATAGTAACCACCTCTGTGATCATATATCGATGTGTGTGAGATCAGTTCTATACGTCTTCCTCAGTCCTACTGCCCGGGCCAGAGCTGCTCAGACACCCCCAGGGGTGGAACGGGAATTAACGGGAACATTTACAATATTTATAATACAATGTAGAATATGACTGTCCTGAAAACATCCCTTTAACTTAAACATATTATCCTCTCCCTAAGATCTTGGTTATAACCTAAGAAGCACTAGGAAAGGGTCCTCCATTAAAACTGTCATTTTATGCCAGGATCTTCTACTAACTTGCTTTCTTGTCAAAAAAAAAGTCAAGAAAGGATTGCCAAATGAGTAAACTCTCTTTTTCACTCTGCTCGCAAAACTAACTTAAATATACAGCCTGCCTCCAAGAAGCCAAAGTAATACACGCATCCATTCTGGGGTACTCATAGCACAAGCATTTTGCTAAGCACTCTACATACCATATCTCGCTTCATTCCCACCGCGTCCCTATGGAGCAGCCTCTCCTGTTCATTTAATATCACACATGACCAAAAAACTGAGAAGCAAGAGGTGATTTCACTTCCTCAAGGACACATAAGTAGTATATAGTTTAAAATCTAGAACATTGAGCAACTAAAACTCTCCAGTAGATAGAAACTTTCACTTTATATCATGGCTCATTAAAAATAGTCATTCATTCATTCAATAAATATTCATGGAGCATCTACTTACTTGTGCCTGGCACTGTCTTAGATTCTGAGGATACAGCAGTAACAAAACAGAAAACAGTTTGCCCTTAGGATCTTATATTTTGGTAAGGTAAATGGGGGGCTAGAAGACAGAAAATAAAATAAATGCACAGACTATGAAGTGCGTAAGGTGGACATAAACACCATGGAGAAAAAATCAGCAGAGAAGGATATAAAGAGTTGGGCCATTATGTGAGCCACGGTGGCTCCGCAGGCAGAGTTCTCACCTGCCACACCGGAGACCCGGCTTCGATTCCCGGTGCCTGCCCATGCAAAAAAAAATAATTTGGGCATTGACATTTCTGGGGAAGGCACCACTGAGAAGGTGGTATCTGAGCAAAAAACCCTGAGAGAGGCGGGGAGCAAGTCACGTGACTTCCAAGGGACCCCCCCCCCACTTCCGGGTAGAGGAAGCTGGGAATGTAAAGTGGGAAGGAGGAGCCTGCTGGGGGAGCAGCAGCCCAGGGTGGCTGAAATGCAGCAAGCAAGAGGCAAGGGGGAAAGAAGGGGTGCTGGGGGGTGCAGAGGGGGTCACTGGAGGCCAGATCACATAGGCACCTGTAAAGCATGTGGCTCTGCCTCTGCATGAAAGGAGAAGGCTCTGGAAGGCTTTTGCAAAGCTAAAGAGTTGCGTGAGTATCTTACACGTGTATTTTACTCATATTGCATTCTTGAATAAACAATTTTTTTTAAGTTTCATGGTTACCACACATCTCCCGATGGGATGTACAGTGAAAGACACCGATCACTTTATGATATTGTTGCCATAAACACATAAGTCAAGTCATCATGAGAAAACATCAGACAAACCCAGATTGAGGGACCCTTCACTATACAGCTTGGCTTGTACTCTTCAAATAAAAATAAAAATAAAAAAGACAAAGAAAGGTTGGGGAACTGCTGCAGGTCAAAGATGGCAAAAGACACATGACCACAGAATGTAAAACATGATCCTGTTTGAATCTTTAATCAGGAAAACAGTTGCCATAAAACACATTATTGGGGTAATTGGTAATATGAATTTGGACTGTATATTTGTATCAAGGTTAAACCTCCAAAATTTGATCATTGTACTATAGTTATATAAGACAATGTACTTATTCATAGGAGAGACATGCTGAAATATTTAGGAGTAAAGAGTCAATATGTCTACAATTTACTCTCAAATGGTTCAGCAGAAGTAATTATTATAATCGTTTGTACATATATATATATACATGTGGAGAGAAAGACAAAGCAAATGTGCTAAATACAAGAATTCTTTGTACTATTCGTGCCATTTGAAATTACTTCAAACCAAAAGGTTTTAAAAATTAAAATGAACAAATAAATAGTTGCTATCAGGCCAGCCCCTCAGACACTGGGCATGACAAGAGACAGGAGAAGTTCAGAAGACCTGAAGTCCATCCATCCTGTCCCCGAGGAATCCCTCGCCAGCCCCGCCTGCAACCAGCCTTGCAGAGTCATGTCCAGAGATGGTGCCGAGACCCTGCTGTGGGGACGGAGGGAGCATCTCCCCCTGTCACACAGGCCTGGACCCGAGTCCCCTCCAATGTTTCCGTCAGCCTCACCTGCAAAACCAGCACCAAATCCTGCCAATCCTGCTTCGACTCTCTGAGATGTTTTCCAGGCCACTTAGACCAGGTCCCAATCAAGCTCTGCAGCCTGGACTCCTGGACCTGGGTCCTGCCGGAATGCCCACATGAGCCCCAGGCTCCAGTGCTTCCTCCCTGCTCCCTCATCATCATCATCACTTTGCCTACAGTCCTTACAATGCCAAGCTCAACATTTGCCTAGAATGTCTCTTCCTGGAGGGCATAAGTGTGCTCAGGGGCCCTGGAATTAAACTGATAGCCTGGGATGCAATTGTTAACCAATATCAGGCTTCTAACAGGCCCTGAACAAACCCGAATTTATGCTTCAGCTTCCTCCTTTTGTACCTCCTCTCACCCCCGCCCCTTCCCACAATGTCCTCCAAAAAACCCACTAACCTAAAATGCATGATCCAAGACCCAGAACACCCTAAACTCCAGGTTGGGAAAAAGTCGGGGAGCAGCCCTCAGCTGGGATCCTCCCGAGTAAATATTAGATGGTTCAATGCCCAGCCTACAGTTTCAGATTTGCTGTGGAACATCCTTACATTGTTCCCTTCTCCCCTTCTTACAAACCAACATTTCCCTAACAATCCTCAGACTCCTGTGGCCCCTGGGCAGCTGGAGGAGCTGAGCCGATGAGACACCAGGTCATTCTGGTCTCTGGCCAATCCTGACCATTCTTCCCACTCTCCCCTCTTAATGCTCATCCTTCCTGCACCAGGGATCAGTCTGTCCTCTGAGCTCCAGAATCACCCAACTTCCTCACAGAAACCCAAGCCCAGGGGCCACTTCTCCTCCACACTGCTAATCATAACACAATCAGAGAGTGAGATCTCTTTTGTCCTCACCAGCAGCAAGAAGGTCAACAGAAGATGGTAGAATGGAATCTCCTTGCTGAGGCTGCCTGGAGAGCTGATGGCCATCCAGATGCCCCTCTCAAGGATCTCCCAACCCGCTACCAGCCTGTCCTGTCTGACTCGGACTGTCCAGAGCTTCCAGGACGACTGTGCAATCAGAGGCTCTGGTTTCTGATCTCCCTGAGGGCACAGCCCCTAGCCCCTGCCAGCCCCCGCCACATGCCAGGTTGGGCCTCCTTACCTTGACCCCAATGTCCAGTGAAGAAAAGGAAGAGGGTGAAAATTTGCCCCAACATCCCCACAGGACGGAGGGTCGGGCTGGGTGCTCTCTGCCTCTGCAGTGCAAGGCTAATCAGCAGGGAGGCAACAGGCAACAGAAGTGCCTCGTGACTGTCCAGCCACAGTTTCCTCAACTCAAAGCTGCTCTCATCTGCTGTGAGCTGACAAGGCCACTGAGAAAGCCCCACTCGCTGGACCTGCTCTCACAGTTCCCACAAGCTGCACTGTGTAGTTTGCCTCAAGTGGGCGGGTGCTCGGAGTTCACTGTGACTCACAAAACCAGCTTCAAAATCTTGCCCCTCGCTCTGCCCCAGCCCTGATGCCTTGCTAATAATTTGCTCCATCCTACTGGCAATATGGAGACCTACATTGGGACCAAATGGCCGTTATCCCAGACTGCCCCATTTCAGCAGACACTGCAGAGGTGGAGGAGAGAGGGATCGGAGGGGGTGGGTGGTGAGCTGAGAAGCAGAGCCCTGGATAAGCAGGTAAATATGTTGAGGGAGAGAAGCAATAGCTGGGGAGACATAAAAAGAGATCTAATGATGGGGGGGGGACACGAGAAGAAATAAGAGGCCTGAGGATTCCATGCAAGTTGATATCAAACTGTAAGTACCGTACATGCAAAGTTTTTTCATAAGAATTTGTTTTTGCTCCAAGTTTCCTATGTATATTTCTATATACTCTCCCTTCTTCTTTTCCTACTTTCTCACAGTCATTCCCTCTTCCTTTTCTTGCCTTCTCTCACCTAGATAGGACGTGGATCCATTTTTCACTGAAGTACCCATCCCCCCTCCACAAGGACCAGGCCATTTCTCTTCCTACTCCCACCCCCACAGGCAGGTAAAGGCTCTGCACCCATCCCACCTCCCTCAGAGCCCTTGTGCTTTGAGGCCAGGGGTTCAGGCCTCCTTCTTTGTTCTACTTCCCACTTGGCAGCAAATACTTTCATTTCCCTTCAGGTCTGCCTTTCTCTCTTTCCATCCTTTGGTCCATTTCCAGTCACCTGTCTGAAGCTGGATAGGAGGGCAGTGGACTGAGAGGCTCGGCTACCACAGAGGCAGCAGAGGGGCTCTGGACAGAGCACCAGACCTAGACTTAAAACACTTGGACTCACGTACGAGTTCAACAACTTATGACCTGTGCGATCCTGGCCAAGTCACTTTCTAAGCCTGTGGGGTCGATAACACCTGTTCCCTCCTCCTCAGGAGGTAGTTCTCAGTGTCACATTTAAAACTATATCTGGAACATGCAACAACATGGATGAAACCTTGAAGACATCACGTTGAGTGAAATAAACCAGATGCAAAAGGACAACTATTGTATGCACTCACTTATATAAAATAATTAAAACATGAAAATTCATAGAGTCATAAATTAGAGCACAGGTTACCAGAATACAGGCTGGAGTAGGAGTGGGGAATGGGGAATTAATGCTTAATAGGTACAGATATATTGTTCGGGATGATGGGAAAGTTTTGATAATGGATGGTGGTGATAGTACAACATTGTGAATGAAATTACCACCCCTGAATTGGAAATGGTTAAAAAGGGACATTTTAGGTTGTATATATGTTACATATTTTTAAAACTGTCAGAGAATATGCATGTAAAAAATTCTGGACACAGCTAAGATTTTTTTTTAACATTATTACTAACACAGCCCTGCACAGTTTCTCCAGCTGGTCCAATGGTTAATCTCTCTCTTTTGTCACCCAGGGGGACCTCAGAGTTGACTTGGCCATGCCCTTGACCTTGAGAAATAGTGCACAAAACATGATGCAACAAGGGAGCGCAAACTTCTTCACATGACAGACCAGGGAAACGTCTACCTGTTGGAAGCTGCTAATGAACAACATGAATTAGGAATCCACTTCACTGATCTGGACCCTAACATTGGCTCCATTCTCCCCGCCATCTTCCAGAAACGGAACTGGAAGAAGCCATACCAATTGTGGCATCTGCTTTGTGGTCCTAAATGCACTCTGCCACATTAGAACTAGTATTTGTTCTGTACACTGCCCTGCCTGACTCTAAGCTCTAACACAAAGTCTGTGCTCTCTTCAGCTTAGTGTTTCCAGGGCCTAGTCCAGTGCCAGGTACTTAATAGTTGGTCAATAAGTGCTTGAGTGCTTAGTGAATGAATGAATTCTCTAGAAAAGGCATTTCCATTCTCCCTGAGATATAGTGATAGGCTAAGCTACCACGGTCCATGCCCTGATGCAGTTTATATCTTGCCTTGCAGGATCTCTGTACTGAGCCTTTAAGTGCAATTCAGCAACTTTACATACAGATCCAAGACTCTACAAAGTCCACATAAATTCAGAGACTCCTGTGGCCCCATTTCTCATGCACATTTCCCACATCTCTATAAATCTGGAACAGGGAAATCATATAGAAGCCTCTAGAAGTTTCTTGGGCTCCCTTTAGCCAATGACTGGAGTCTGAAGTGTCCAAGATTTCCTCCCCGAGGCTTGGCTCACTCCTGGAAGGACATAGATAAAGGAGTTAGAATAATCTAGACAGCTGGGCTAATGCAAGGACCTACAAAAATGAAGGTAGCAGAAGCTTGCTCTTATGCCCAAGGAAGCTGGAAAGAGTCAACTAAAAAGACACAGAGCACACCTTAAAGACTTAAACACCTTCTATCCTTCAATGGGCAACATGGCTCAATAAATAAACTAGATCCCAGAACCTTGGAATTTGACGACTGAACCTAATCTATAACTCTAAAGGATTATATAGATGAAAGAAGGAAGCTCAGAAGTTGTGTTGGGAAGGAAGCCTGAGGATTGGCTATCAAAGGCTCCACACCTTTCCCACCCCTTGCCCCTTTCTTCTTCATCTGTCCCCACCCCATCACTGGTACAGAACTTAGAGATTAAGATAGATGCAGCAGTTTCTCATCTATGGTGGGAAACAAGTTTAAGCCCCACCCAAGTCACCACACACACACTTCAAAGTGCAAACTACCCTAAATATATTTCTCTGTGAGATCATATCGCAGATTACAGAATAGATATGACCCTGGATGTTGCTCAGACGAGCGACATTGGTTCACGAGTATGGAGTTGGAAACAATACTCCACCTATGAATGCAGAAGTTAGACCCAGATTTTCTCAAAGTGGAGGCCACCTCTTCCTATTCCCCAAAGCCGCTGACCCATCTGGTTCACAGCTCTCAGGACTAAATAACAAGAATCAAATAGTTCTGTTATTGGGCAACTACATCTAATGTCACAGGATGTGGTCAGAAGAGGACCAAGAAAAACCAAGGAGATTTGTAACACAGATGTAGGACAGTGACCAGCATTTTCACCCGTTGCTGGACTGATAGAGTTCAAAGAATAGAAAAGACATTCTCCAAAAAGAGCTCAGGAGCTGCGTTTGGCAACCCACCAAACATAGGGCCCATTTCACATCCTTGCAATCCTAGCAGAGGCCTCAAACCTCTCCTCCCCCAAAAGGGAAGAACAGAAGCCCAGGAGAGCTACATCAACCTGAAAACTTCTCAGCTTCATCAGGCCTGTGCTAGGGTCACCCAGGAAGACACCTTGCCCTTGCAGGTCATGCCACAGTTTCAGAAGCAGTGACATCATCTGTCAGGAGCAGGGCTATAGAGTGGGGACACTGCCCAGCAGAGCTGTAGTGCCCCACTCAGCCGCTCAGCCACTTTGTCTTCTCCTTCCATTTGGACCTGGAGGAGGAAGAGACTGTGCTCGTCATTTTAGTTCAGTTTGATCACGTGACTATAATGAACCAAGCCCTTCACCTGTGGAGTGCTTGACTGCTTTAAAGAGTGGGGCAGTGAGTCATGCCCAAGCCTTCTTGGAATCTACAAGACCAGGATTCAATCCCAGATTTAGCACTTCTTTAGCTGCATGACCTTGAGCAACTGCTCTGTCTCAATTTCCTCATCTATGAAAGTCTGGATAATAATGCCTACCTCATAGGACTGTTTGGAGGAACAACAATAGCCTATATAAAGTGCCTGGAAGTACATGATCTTCAATGAAGAGAGCTATTGTTGTTATTTCATTGTCACAACAACCCCATGAGGTTGAGTAGGAAGAGATTAACAATTCCATTTTGCAGACATGGCAACTAAGGATCAGAGAGGAGGAGGAGAAGGAAGAGGGTAAAGTAAAAAGAGGAAGGAGAGAGAGAAGGAGAAAATGATGATTCAAATAATACTGCTAATAAGTAAAATACATTAACTTGCCTAAAGTCATCTAGCTTATCAGTGGTAGATCTGGAACTGGAACCCAGGCCCTGTGATCCTTACTCCATGGCATGTCTCCCTCTGTCCTGACATCTTCAAAAACAGCTACTGAGCCCCAGCTGTGCTCACAATACTCCCCAGTTATTGCAAAAGTCATCTAATAATCGTTGATTATATGTGTCGCACACTGAGGTGTTTATAGCAGTGTGCCTTTCACGACTTCTCTCCTTTAGCCCACATTTTAAAAACTGTGTTAGGTATATTATTGGCCACATTTTACAAATGAAGAAACTGAGCCTTCAGAAGTTTGCACATTGGTAAGTGGTGGAGTTAGGACCACGGGCAGTAATGACTAGTCACAGAAAGGAGGTATCAGTGTGAGCTTGTGTTGCTTCCTATTGAAACGGAGCTTGAAGGATATTAAGGAATGATGAGAAAGAAAGAAAGGAAGAAGGAAAGAAAGAAAGAAAGACACAGACAGGCTCAGGGGGTCTGAAGCTTGAGTTTACATCAGACATCAGACTTCAGACAACTTTATTCTTATCCAGATCCTGCTTAAATACTGCAGGGTGACAAAAGGCATGCATGCATTTCCTGAGGGAACAAAGTTCTTATCTTTCAGTGTTCTTCCTCCGTACTTAAAATAACCATTTGGGGTAAACAAACATTCTCTTCCTCCCAGACTGCTCTACATAACAATCTCCACCATTTACTGCTGCCATCCTGAGGTCAGCTGCTCCCAATGAAACTTACAGGTTTTGTTTAACCCTTGGCTCCTACAAGCTTGAGTCTTAGGACTTAAGCGACACCTTGAAGGCTGTACAGAGCTGCAAAGCCTCAGAGTCTCAGAGCTGGAATGGATCTTCGAGATCACATAAGATGGGGAAGATGGTAGAGCCCTTCTACCAGACATGGCCAGCAGCCCATCTCCCCAGCCTCCCACAGACAGCAACACGAACCCACATACACAATCACTTTTACCCATTTGTAAAGTAGGGAAAAGGCACATAGCACAACACTCACTGAGAAGAGCACAAAAGGAAATGCTAAAATGACATCAGGAGAAATTTGAGAATTACAAAACTGGAACAATGTTTTGACTCTAAAAGGAATTCTCCTTTGGTTGGCATCTCTAGATCAGACATGTTAAAACGGTATTTCAACAGAGCCCCCACGTCCAAGAGGGCAATGTAGGAGACTCCAGGGTGCCATTCCCCGCAGGATCTTGCAACAACTAGCGAAAACAGGCAGAGTCATCTTCCTCAGAACTCAGGAAAACAGCTAAGGGTTGCAGTAACTGGGCAAACAGAGAGATTACCGGTTTGAAATCATACAACAGCATATCCAGAAGTGGAGAAGGAATATTTCATAGAGATTACAGGGGGTATCGGGGTTTTTCTACAAATCAATAAGAAGATAAGAAAAAGATAAACAACCTAATAAAAAAATTTGCAAAAGAAATGAACAATCATTTCAATGAAAAGGACACACATATGGCCAATAAGCACATGAAGAGATGTTTAACCTCACTATGGGGAAATGAAAATTAAGGGCATTCAATTGACAAAAAAGTCTGACAATGCCAAGTATTCAGTAGGCTATGAATTGGTTGAATCAGTTATATATTGCTGATGGGAGTGTAAATTGGTTCAATTTCTTTGAAAACAATAGGTCATCTTGTAAAGCTGAATAGTCATAAATTCAAATGACTCAGCAATTTGACTCCTAACTATATACCCAAAGGGAAATGCTAACACATGTGCACCTGGAGACGCATACAACAATAGTAGCACTATACTTGATTTACAAAATTAAAAACTTGAAACAAAACAAATGCCCAGGATAGTAGAAATATAGTGTTCTATTCATACAATGGATTATCAATAGCACCGAAATTCAGTGAATTATACCTATATGTAATAGCATACAAGTATGTTAGTTACATAATGTCAAAGGGAAAAAGCATGCCCTATCATACACACACACACGTGTGTGTGCAATTAAAAAAATAGTGATTTAATCAATGCAATGATAAACACAAGCTTCCGACAATGGTTACTACTGAGGCGGAAAGGGGTGTGGGTGACATAGAAGAGCACATGGGTAGGTGGGGGTTATTAGCAACACTCTAGTTCTTAGACTGAACAGTGGAATAAGTTGCCAATTGCATTACAAATGGAAGGAAGAAAGGAGAAGGGATGGGAAGGGAAGGAAGGAGGGAGGGGGGGAGGAAATAACCTAGCTCCCATGCTCAGATAATCACATGCATCTAGGCTGTTTGCTACAGCCATCAAGAAATAACCACCAATATCACCTCATTGTGATACCTTTCATTGTTGCTCACCAATACTCAATCCTCTTCTCTCTGGGGGTCCACCTGCAACTTCGCTTCCCCTTGAAGTTAAGCGAGGCCACGTGACTTGCTCTAGCCAAGAACTATCCACAGAAAGTGTCACTTTCAGTCTGAAGCTTTCGAGAGGTGGGGCATGAGTCAAATTGTTCCCTTTCCCAGCTTCAGCAAATACCTAAAATAGGCAGCAATGCCTTCGTGGTAGGTTTATGGGTGATGTGGGGATATGGGAGGCTGGAAAGATGGCACTCCATGTTATGCAGGAGTGCAAAATGTTCAAACTGCTGCCTCTGGTAACTTGGAAGGCACATTATGTGCAGGGTACTTGAGCTCTAAGGGAAGACATCAGGGAAACAGGATGTCAACAGTGTATTAGCTGCCTTTGGTAATAGGTTACAAAAGAGATGAGCTCAGGAAAATACTTAGTCTGATTTGCAAGCAGAAATGAAAGGAACAATTGATTCCATGTCTTCAACAGGTAAACGATATGAAAAAGTGGAAAACGTGATATAGTTTCATGTTAAAAGAGACCAAAAATGTAACAACCAAGTGTCATGTCTGGTCCTTGATTGAACTCTGATTTGAACAAACCAAATATAAAAGACAATTGGGGTCAATTGGGGAAATAATATAGATTAGATATTAGATGATATTCAGAAATTATTGTTAGTCTTCTTAGGTGATACTAATGTGGTTCTCGAGGGAAAATGTCCTTGTTTTTTTTAGAGATGGATCCTAATTATTTAGAGATGAATTATCATGCTGTCTATGACATACTTTAAAATAACCCAGCAAAAAATGTAGGTGAGATAAATATCGTAAAATGTTGACAATTATTAAATATGTGGTGATTTATGGATGTTCAAAGCAATTCTTTCATCTTTTGTGTGTACTTGAATGTTTTCAAAGTAATTCACACCAAAAAAAAATTATCCTCACTGCCTTCTACAGACATAAGCATTAAGAATATAAGGTATAGATTATAGACTTTATTTTTTCATTCACTGAAAGATCCTAGAAATATTTTGGGGGTAGCATGGGTTTCAAAATCGGATTCTCATTTTGTAGAGATCATTCTTGGCAGCAGAGTGACAGATTGGAGAGGGACAAAACTAGAAACAGAAGGATGTGTAAGGACTGAATGGAAGCTGCAATCCAGACAAGAAATGATTCGTGCCCTGTGAGGTGAATATGGTGGCTGACCCCAATATCAATCCCACCCCCAGAAGATTAGTCTAAGAATGTGGTCCCATCCTCCTGGCCCGAGGTGGCTCAGGAATGGATGTATGAAGATGCTGTGTAGGAATGCATTTTTTGGTAGTTTATCGCTAGTGTCACTGAGCGGTGACCCCATGTGGTGAAATGAGTGTATGTGGAAATGGGTGAGTCTGCGAGCTATTTCCAAATGTGAAGGCTCCCACATAGGTCTTTCTTGTATGAGCAAATAATTTGCTTTCATTGGCTTGACCCCTAAGCCTTTGACCTCCATCCAAGAATCAGTGAAGAATTGGAGATTGGGCCACTGGCAGCTTAGAGCATCCTGGAGGGCTATCTGGACCACTTCCAGCTCTGCCAACTGTACAGGCTCCAAATAGCCATCTTGGATAAGTGGGGTATTTGAGAGGCCAGGTAATATGTCATGGCCCTCGAGAGAGCTGCGTTGTATATGATGGCATTGTCATCAGTCAGGTACATCGACTTCCTTTCAATGTCAGAAAACTGGTTCCAAGGCTAGAGGAGGGAACAATAGGGGCCATCACCCCATCTCGAGAAGGTGGGCAAAGGGCTGAACATAGAGGAAGCCACATCCTCCCGTAACTTGGACAGGCTCTGTTTGTCAGGTTTGGCCTTCTCCTGCAGGAACCATTTCCAGATTACTGGTAGGCATCAGTGGCCCTGCTGTGCCCACTCATGGCATTATGGAAATCTTTTTGCACAGGCTGAGTAGCTGTGACCCTGTAAACACCTCCATTGTCAGAAGAGTCCCAGAAGCTGTCAGGATTTGCTATGCTTGGTCCAAGAACTTCAAGAGGCATATTCAGAGGTAGCTAAGACCTCTCTTTTTAAATTTGTTCCCAGTGGGACAAAGGACATAACTTGGGAAATGTCTTATTGTGCCAGCTGTAAGGCACATCGCTGGGGTTCTTCCCTGTGGAAAGCAGCAGGTGTAAAGGCGAGTTTGCATGTGGGCTGCGATGAGTAAGAGAAGTGGGATGCATTACCTCCAGAACATGTCACAGTGTTTGAAGTGGCCTTGGGTTTCATTGTGGTGGGAATCTGTCTGCCCATGGAGGACCAGATGATGATACCTACAAATTTGGCTGAGTTTGGGGGTCTTTGCATTTAATGGGGTGTTACTGCCCAGTCTCATTTTTGTAAATAATGTGTGAGTGTGGCTAGGGCCTTTGAAAGGCCCTCTTTGGAATCACCCCTTAATTGTATGCCAGCTGTATAGTGCCAGTATCAAGTGGTTTTCAAAAGATCGTTTGTTGAAGTCTATAGAACAGTGCTTAGTTACTGGCATTGAGTAAGACATGTTGGCCAAGTCAGTCACAGCAAAACTATTTCCCATGCTCCTGTGAGTACATTTCTTTTATTAAGTGAAGAATAGGGTGGGCAAGACATGTTCATTAAGGTTGGTATGATTGATAGTAAGCCCTTCATTGGTGGAGGCTTTAAGAACTGGCTGAATAGGGCTACTGTAAGGGGAGAGGGTAGGTGTAATAAGGGACTCCCTCTTTGAGGAGATATTGGATTATAGGCTGGAACCCCCACAGTTCCTTGTTTCAGACAATACTGCAGCATTTATCACCTTGATTGGCAAGTGCAGTTCCACGGTGGTCCCATTTGGCATGGCCCACCAAGGGAGCCAAAGATGTGCTCTTATTCCAGATGCTGCATTGAAGCATCAATACCTATAGTGGGGGGAAGTAAAGCAAAAGGTGCCACCACCAGGAGGCGCTGCTTAATAAGAACTAATAGTCAGAAAACCCCGGGGGTGGGAGCTGGGTCTTTGATGAGCAGGAGGAGGAAGAGACATGGCCCTCCAGAGGTGGGGCCCTGTGGTCCCCTGTAGGGTGGCAGCTTGGACCTGATGAGCCAGGATCTGTGGCTCTGCTGTGAGTCTCCCTCATGCCCTGCCAACAGCAGCACCTTGTCCACAGCCTTGCAGAAAGTATGAGCCATGCAGGTCGGTCTCAACAAGGCTGCCTGGTAATTCAGGGGGAAGGGGATTCTTTGTGAGAATATTTTCCATGATTTGGTGTTAAAGGGAGCCTCCTCAAGGCTGGAGATGAACTTATTGTCTGAATGCTCAAAGAAATGCTGTGCCCATTGCATTATCTCACTCTTTTAGGCCAGTGGGCATCTGCCTTGGCAGTAATACCCATTCTGGATGGATGTTCTTTTTTTTTTAATACCATAAATATTTAAGTCATTAGGGGAGGGGCTCTGAGTCTCTGGAAATACTAGCCTATTGCCTCACTTTCGGAAATGCAAGTGGCAACTCTGACTCCATTAAAGACTCTCAGGAACCCAATCTGCCCCTTCCTCCTTGTCCCTTTCAGCAAAAGATTTAAGTATGTTTTGAATCTCCAATCAAGGAAAATGTTGAGTTTTAGTTTCCAATCTGGGCTCCCTTTGGGGGACCTGACTAACCTTAGACATAGTGACAGGGTAGATTTATGGATCCCAGACTCACAGACAATCGTCTTTCTCTAAGGTGTCCCAGCCACACTCAGGGGAGGTGGGGGTTGTTTTCACTAGCACGATGGCGGCGGGATCACTAGACATAGCCCTCGGACCATAGGAGAGCACCCCAGGGTCGTGGCGTGCTGATAAGCAGCAACACTGAGAAGCTGTGATACACTGAGCAGCAACTACTCAGCCAACACTGAGTAGGACCCATGCACACTGCATGGGGGTTTTACATCTCTTAAGCAACTTAGAAACATCTTCTGGTGTTTTAAAGGGTGTTGGTACATTATGCTCAGTCCTCTTCTACCTTTTTTTGTCCAACAATTCCCTAGCCACCTCACGCCAGGGGTTAGGGACTTCATATCCCTTGGGGTTGGGGGACAAAGAGCTACAGCAGTGGAGACAGTAGCGACATAAGGCACACGCACCCTGGCAGCACCATTGACTACAGGGTGCCATCATGCTTTTTGAGGATGGGGTGCCTCTCAAGCTAGGAACAGGTTTAAGATCTGGACACACACACAAAAAAAAAGATCTGGACACAGTCTACAGACATAGTGGTTGGGGTCACTCCCAACCATCTCCCAGCTGCTGGGGTCCAGACTCGGGGATGTCTAGCACTCCCCCTTTCTCGAACCATGTACCTTTAGCCCTAACCACTCACTCCCAAGTCACAGCTCAGGGTGGGGGCTGCCTTCTCCTGCAGTGCAGACTTCTACTATCAGAACTGAAACAAGGGCTTCATTATGTAGGCAGTGTTGCTCAGTGTCACTGTCACACAATGCCAGTCATTCCCATTCAGGGAAACACTACAAACCACAGAGTTTACCCTCTTGCTATGCTAGGGCTGGCCACTTGTGGGTCCTAGAGAGGACTCAGATCTAAAGGACAGCCAGCTTGAGGTCAGAAGCTTTGATGCAGCTGTCAGAACCAACAAGTAGCAGCACAAAGCAGCACAGACAGACATCAGCAAGTCATGAGCACCTAACTGAAAGAGCCAGGTAGTGAGCTGAGTGCAGCCAAAAGGCACTGTGCCTCATCTCCCATGGTCAAAACCAACAAACCTTGCTCGCCAGGGTTGTTCCAAATTAGTTCAGTTGGATTTTAAATTTGGGTCCAGGTGGAGGCCAAGTGCAACACATGAGAAACTGAGGCCACAATGCATGAGAAAAGGTAATTTCTTACTAAGAGGTCCCAAAAAGAGAGGGATGCCATGAGGGGTCAATGGGAAGTGCAGTCGGCTTGGGTGGCAGGGAGCGCACAAGCAGAGCAAGAGGGATCCGTAAGGGGTGGAGGGCAGTAGGTTTCCCATAGGGATCAGAGATTGTTAGTTTAAAGCAAACACGAGAGAAAAGATGAAGAATCTGGGGGTATGAAGACAATGGGGATGGTTAGCTCATCGTTTGTGACCACTCTGGGTGTGGGGTATGGGGGTGGGGTGGGGGTGCTGGCCGCCACACATGTGGCTGTGGGCTCTGGGGGTTTTCCCCATGATCTAGGCCAAAAGTTAGGGTTGAGGTAAGTGGCTTTGCCAGAGTAAGATAGACACCAAGGCAACGGCAGAAAAACATTGATAGTTTATAACACGTGGTTATTTTACTTTGGGTTTGGAATTGCTCTTTTGTTTCCATATGACTTAAAACAATAATTATAAATGTCTATTAATGGGCACTCAATGTATAAAAATGTAAACTGTGGCAGTAAAAACATAAAGAGGGTGCAGAACTTTGTATTCAATTGATGCTAAATCAGTTTAACTCAAACTAGAATTTTATATATTCAAGAGATTAATTGTAATCCCCAGCGTACCCACTAAGAAAATAACTAAAAATATACAGAAGAGGAATGAAGTGAATCAAAATGAAACACAACAAAAGTCAGCTAAACACCCAAAAAAGGAAGTAATGGAGGAACAAAAGAACAAAAAGCATGTAATAGATGCAGAAAGCAAATAGCTAAATGGCAGAAGTAAATCCTTTCTTATCAGTTATTACTTAAATATTAATGGATTAAACTCTTCTATTAAGAGCCAAAAATTAGCAGATTGGATTTAAAAACATGATCAAACTACATACAAAATATTCATTTTAGATACAAAGACACAGAGATGTTGAAAATAAAAACTATTTTTTACAGAAAAAAATATTCCAAGTAAGCTGTAGCCAAAAGAGAGTTGGGGTGCCCGTATTATTGCCAGGAAAAAAATAAACTTTGAATCAAAAAAATTTACAAGAGACAAAGAAGGACATTATATAGTTATGAAAAGTTCAATCTAGGGTGTGCCACGGTGGCTCAGCAGGTAAGAACGCTTGCCTGCTGTGCCCGAGGACCCAGGTTCGATTCCTGGTGCCTGCCCATGTAAAAAAAAAAAAAAAAAAAGTTCAATCTAGCAAGAAGATATGACAATTATAAACATAAAAGCACCTACAACAGAGCCTCAAAATATATGAAGCAAGAATTGATAGAACTGACAGAAGAAATAGACAGTTCTAAAATAAGAGTTGAGGACTTCAATACCCCACTTTCAATAATGGATAGAACCATCTGACACAATGTCAATAAGGAGACAGAGGACTCGGAAAACACTACAAGCTGGTTAGACTTAACAAACATATATAGAACATTCACTCAACAACAGAGGAATTCACATTCTTCCCAAGTGCACATAAAACATCCTCCAGGATAGAATACAGGTTAGACCACAAGTCTCAAGAAATTTGAAAGATTGATCTCATTCAAAGTATCATTTCTGATCACAATAGAATATTGTGAAATCAATAACAGAAGGAAAACTGGAAAATTCACAAATCTGAAGAAATCAAACAAGACACTCGTGAACAAC
>PVIY010044388.1:0-19731 GCA_004026745.1 Myrmecophaga tridactyla
GTGCTACGTTGCATTCTCTCATTTAAGCACCAGCCAATTAAGCCAAACGTCACTCATTGCAGCAGACACGCCTCCTAGCTGACTGCAGATGTAATTGGCAACAGATGAGGTTCACGTACTGTTGGCTTATGTCCGCAGCAACAAGACTAGGTATGCTCACCTGGCCAAGTTGACAACTGAATCTAACTAACACAGTGGTGTACCTCTGATTTCTCCGTGCAGTTAAAAAATTGTAACAACAAAACTAATGTATGGGTTCAATCATTAGAGATTCTGATTCAGGAGGCCTAGGATGGTGGATGTTTAAAAATCTCAGGTGAGTTCGTGTGAGACACAGTTGAGCACTACCACACTAAACTAATCCTTCTGAAGCATGACGTAGTATGTTACTCCCTTGCTCACAACTTGTCAATTGCTCCTTGGTTGCATACCTGATTTCAAACTCTAAAGCTCTGCATTAGAGACCATTCACAATGTGACCCTAATTTACCTTTCCTGTTCTACCTCTCACCTCTCCTAGAGACATCTGCAGTCAGGCCAAACTGCACTTTTTGTCATTCTCTGAATGGCTTTAGCCTGCCTCCATCTATTCCCTTTGACTGGTGGGCCACCTTCTGAGTATCACTTATGGCAAAGAACCTAGATTAACTGCCACCTGTACCTTGATCCTGTATCTGATAATCCCTTCTAGCCTAAAACAGATTTCTCTTTCAAGTCATTCCACTAATCACATGAGCCTTATCAACATAC
This sequence comes from Myrmecophaga tridactyla, assembly GCA_004026745.1. Classification (NCBI taxonomy): domain Eukaryota; kingdom Metazoa; phylum Chordata; class Mammalia; order Pilosa; family Myrmecophagidae; genus Myrmecophaga; species Myrmecophaga tridactyla. The sequence goes on from PVIY010044388.1 coordinate 751, forward strand.
TGTCTTGATGAAAAATATTTTACCTTGACCTATTTCATATCCCTCAAACAAGTAGTACTGGGCACATGATAAGTGCTCAATTATTTAATGGCTGAAAGAAATGCTAATTTTTCTTACCTATCGTTCTCACAGCTTCCCTGTGATCAGCTCTGAAGAGATTTATTCTACCGTCTTCTCCAACTGTGACGATCTCAGGGTTGTTGCACACAACCCCTGTGCACGGGGCGCTGCTGTAGGAGGGACCGCCTGGACCCATGTGGTGGTGAGCTGTTGCCCACTGCTGGTTGACTGACAGCGTCTACGTGTGAAAAAGGAGAACACTAGTAAACAAAGCAAACTCTTTTTTTCCAACGAAAGAGTATTTAATAATTTTGTCTCATGGGCCCTTTTAGGGCTCTGGCCCCCACAAAAACGTTGAACAATGAGCAAGACGTAGCAGACAAGGGGGGAGAGAGAAATGAGACAAAATAAAGTGTCAGTGGCTGAGAGCTTTCAAACAGAGTTGAGAGGTTATCCTGGAGGTTATTCTTATGCATTATATAGTTATCCCCTTTTTAGTTTAAGATATATTAGAGAGGCTAGAGGGAAGTGCCTGAAAGTAGCCATGTTTCTTGAAGATGATTGTATAATGATTTGCTCTCGCAATGTGACTGTGTGATTGTGAAAACCTTGTTCTGATGCTCCTTTTATCTATGTATGGACTGATGAGTAAAAAATATGGATTAAAAATAAATAATCAGGGAAACAAATGTTAAAATAAATTGGGGAGAGGGAAATACTAGTGGTCAGTGAGAGGGAGGGGTAAGGGGTATGATATATATGAGTTTCTTCTTTTTTCTTTTTATTTCTTTTTCTGGAATGATGCAGTTGTTCTAAGAATTGATCATGGTGATGACAATGCAACTATGCGATGATATTGTGAGCCATTGATTGCACACCAAGTATGGAATGTTCATATGTTAAGAATGTTCGTGTTTGTGTGTTGTTTTATCAATAAAAATTAAAAACAAAAACAGAACAAAGTAGCAGACACATCTCTCCCAAACCTCCAGAAAATAGTGAAAGGACTGTAGTAACAAGGTAAGTGCAGAATGAAAAAAAAAAGGCTACTTTACTTATAAGCAGTAGGATCTCATGGAGCCCCAGCTGGTCTCCACCCCACCCCCTTGCCAGGGGCTGTCAGCTTGTGCTCCCAATGTGGATCCCTGGTTCTGATTCGAGAGGCAGCAGAGTAAAGCTCGTGCCCATGTTAAGAGCAGGTATTTCTGGCCCAATCTGTCTGGTAGTGGCTTGAGGGACCCACTCTTCCAGAACCTGCCTTGCTTATTGTCGTTACAGAGTTCTCCTATAGCACACTACAGGAAAGAAATCAAATGGGTGACTAGGGTAAGGGATTGCTTGCTACAGTACGTACAGTACAATGTCCATGCGTGGGAGGAAAACTGTTTCCTAGGAAGAGGGGACATTTGCATCCATGAAAATGGAGGAATTCCCTGGGCCACTTATGCAGAAAGGATTCAACCTATTCACTAAACTTATTGCAAGGATAAGCCCATAGGTCAATCTACAAAAACTGGGAAAGGTATTTTCTTTTTTTCCCTTCCGCTTTTTCTTTTCTTTTTAAATATTTTTATTACTAGAACAACATACAAATGTACAAATATGCTTAACATACCAACATTCCATACATGATATACAATCAATGGCTTACAATATCATCACATAGTTGTGTATTCATCACCATGATCTTTTTTTTTTAATATTTGCATCACTCCAGCAAAAGAAAAAAGAAAAAACTCATACATATCCTACCCTTACCCCTCCCTCTCATTGACCACTAGTATTTCAATCTACTCAATTTAACATTTGTTCTCCCTATTATTTATTTTTTAATCCATATCACCCAAAAGTTTTGTAGTAACAGTGGATTTCCCTCCAGCATGTTTTGAGATTGTGAAGTTTAATTATTTGTAATGATTACTAAGCAGTCTTCTGCAAACCTTCCTCCAAATAATTAAAACACAAATGTGGTTTTCAAACAAAAGGTTCTTTACCTGGTTATTCTGATGGTGAAGGAAAACAGTTACACATCCTGTTGATGAAGCTGCTACGATTCTTTCCTGGTCCAAAAACTAAGTAGAAAAATGCTGCTTATTATGGATTCAAAAACATTAGTAGGGAGGAAACCCATTTGTTCAATTCAATCAGTATTAAACTGTATAATAAATTTAAAGAGAGCTCGTGTATGCCAAGCAAATAAAATGCAATAATAGATTTAAGATGCAAAAACTTCTAGACAAATAATACTATTTTCATGAATAATAAATAACAGCATTTTTTTTTCCCTCAACTCCTTTGCTTACAACTGATTTAATTTTTAACCATTACAATAAAGATTTAGAAAAATATTTCCAGGGATAGGCAGTTTTTTATAGAATAAAATACAGGGATGTTAAAGTTATACAGACTTAATTCTATACTTAATTCCAGCCCTATCACTTACTACTGACTCTCAGACAATGGCCAAATAAATTAATTTCTCCAAGTCTTGTAAACCTTTGAAATGGGAGCACTTATCTCTTTATGGGGTGGGGGGTGGTGGTGTTAAGAGAATTCAAAAAGCAAAACCTTGTAAATTGTTTGTCAAAAGGCATATATGCTCAACAGAAGTTCTTGTGTCAGTTTTCACACTGGTAAAACAGAAATAACAAAAGTTGATTCACAGACGTGAAACGACAGTTAAGTTGTGTAAGCTCCCAAAACAGTGTTTGGCACTTGTTAGCTGGTTGACTGATAAAAAACTGTGATTAAATCTGTATTTCCCGCCTGAGTTCTGATTTTGCCACTACGTAGTTTTATGACGTTAGCAAAATCATTCAGCCCACAGAGGACTGTGCTGTAAACGAAAGGTGAGACTAGAAAAAACTTTAAGGTATTTTTTTTTTGGTGGGTGAGGGTGTTGCATGGTCCCGGAATCGAATCCGGTCTCGTACATGGAAGGCGAGCATTCTTACTGAACCACCCGTGCACCTTTTATGATGCTTTTTTTTTTTTTTTTATCTTTAAGTGTATCTCTCAGTTGTTTTAACAATTCGTAGATACTACATAGACTTACCTGCAGATCCATGACATCACCATGGTGTCTGATATCACACAATAACTGATGGTCTCCTCCAAAACCTCCATCAGAGTCCAAGTTTCCAAAATCTCCAATAGACCACAGGGAAACATAATTTTCCTGTAAAGCAGAGAGTTTTGTCTTGAAGCAAAAGAAGCATCAACCCTGGGAAATTAAAATTTGTATGCCTCCAGGCAACCTTGCATCAGAATCACCTCAATAAACAGTAACGGTTAAGTTCAGAACATTAAGAGGTACGACATTCAGGCATTCTATTGCCGGCTCTGTTACCGGGCAACAGAGCCCGAGATAGTCCCCCCGACTCGGAGAAAGTAGGAACAGCCAGCGGGAGAGAACTGGCTCGGGAGGCCGGGCCGCAGATGCAGGGGGCCGAAGTGTGGGGAAAGGCTGTCGCTAGGGTCGAGGTACCTCGTTGTCCCAAGAGCCTGTAGCGAAGGTCTCCGCGGTCTGTAGGCTCCCCGGGGGCACCGGCCTCCAACGGGTTTTGCTGATTTTCTGAGACACAAACTTAGCGTAAATTTCCTCCATGCCAGAAGCAGACCTGGCAAGCACTGCCGCGCGCGCTCTAAGCCCTGTCCTTCACCCTGAAGCCTGATTGGATGGGACATAGATGGGATGGTGTCTGAGGAGGGCCAATCTTCCTCCTTGGGCGAAGACGACCCGATTGGTCCTAGCACCCAAGCTGGCAGGGGTGGCTGGTAGGAAGCTAGCAACCCAAGCTAGCAGGGGCGGCTCTGATAAGGGTGCCTTACGGTTTTGTGCTGTAGGGTCAGCTCTTAACCGGCAAAATGACTACAGGAAGGCTGAGAGAGTGTATTTGTGCCATAAGTGTGCAATGTAAAATGAATTTTAAGGGCAAAACCAAAATCAGTGCAGGATATCTAAGCATTCAGTTGCACTTCACCGCGTATAGAAATACGCAAAATCCTTACCGTTCTCACGGAGGTACCTCTACTAATGCACCAACTTATTATCGAAACCTCTCCCTGTTTGCCCCCAAACAAATCTTTTGTTTCACATTTGTTAATAATATATTGTCATAGTCCGGCGTTGGAATTCTTAAGACTCTAGGTCTAATTTGCAGCCCATTGCCTAGCTGTAACCCTGGTCAATTCATTTACGTATTAATAAAGAATGAATATGGTGATATCGAAAGTCAACAGCCTAGAAATTAGTTTTCTAGGTTCCTTCTCCTGTGCCTTTAGTTATACCTATAACATCCTTTCTTCTTCCCTTCCCAGAATCTTGCTCACCTTTCAAGCATTAGTTCCTTCAGCTATCTTTTCCTGATTACCACAGTTCATGATGAGCTATATAAACATAGCACTGGTTATCTACAGCACTGATGGTACTTACATTTTGCTTTCTATTGCTAGTTTTCCTTTGGCACAGATCTCCTCAATTAGAATGTAAATCCGATTTCATACAAGAGGTGTAAATTCTTCATCTTTTTATCTCCTTTACATTATAGGTATTCATAACTGTATCTCCTGTTTTTTTAGAAGGCCGATGATACTTTCTTGCTCTTATTTTTATCTGGTAGTCCTATTTGACAACTACAGCTTATGGAATCATCACATGTGAATGCAATCCACCCAGGCCAGCTTTAGAGAGTTATCAGGTTCCTATCAATGACTTGACATTTTTTTTCCGCTAACAAGAAGACCATCAGGAAGTTGCAGAGAGCAAGGCAAACTATTAGAATTCCAAACTGACTATTTTATTTCTAATATTCAAGTAGAGCACACTGTTTTAAGTGTTTATGATCACATGATGCCAGAAAAAAAAGTAAGGTCTAAGTATATTTCAAGTTGGAAATCAGATTCATGTCACATTTAGCAAAGTCTGTTAAGAATTAGAACATGAACAATGAAACTGGCGCAGTAGCATAGATGTCTCGGTATAGCTTTGCTTCCTTCCTTAAAAGTGTACTGGACCAAGTGATGACTGGGTTCTGCCAGCCTCGGTTCTGATTAGGAGTCAGCATTTTGTCTGCGACAGGCAATGTTCCCTGACAGCTTCTCGCTCATCGTCTGCAGAGCTGATAGCAATAAAGTCGGTGCCCAGTCTAACGGTGGAAATTTGTGAGTCTTCAGCATACTGTGGGATTTTTAACCAATTGTAGATCTTCAAATGTGCGTTGTTTTAAGGGGCAAAACACCCAAAACTCATGATATAATTTTCTGTCTGAATTTGTGCTTTAGAAGTGAGAACAAACGAGGATAGCAAGCTTTCTGCTAACCAGCGCTGTCCCAAGCCCGAGTCAGATCCTACAGACCCCACCATCCGGAGCTGGGGTTCTACCCTACCTACTGGGTTGGGTGAGGCAGGGAGGGGGAAGCCCACCGCTTAACAACGTGGACAGTTATAGGAGCAGCCCCGTGGCTCGCAACAGCTGACCGAGAGGCGACTGCGGAACTACCAGTGACCGCGGTGAAGCCAGACCGGCCCCCAAATCGCTCTGTACTGGGACAAGAGCGAGGGTCTCCGGGATCGGCCAGAGGAAAGCCCGAGGAAAGGTGACGCGCAGCGAGGGACTCGGGAGACTGCACCACCCATCCAGCCTCGGGGGAGTCCTAGGAGGGCGCCTCCTCTGCCCCACCCGGCCCCGCCCAGAGCGTGGCGTCACAGGGCGCATGCGTGCCGCAGGGCATGCCGGGAGCGCGCAGTGGCGGCAGCGGCTCCGGCGGAGACGCGGGCGGGGTGGTGACCGTGTGGGAGGTGGTCTCACTCCTGGGGAAGCTGCTGGGCACCGTCGCCGCGCTGAAGGTGGTTCTGTACCTGCTCCGGGTGTGCCTAGCGATGGCCTGGAAATCCGGCGGCGCCAGCCACTCGGAGCTCATCCACAATCTCCGCAGTAAGTGCCGCCTCCACCGCACGGGCGGCCGGGCCTGGACTGACCCCGGTCTGGCCGCGACTTTGTGTCCCCCTGCTGCGGGAGGGCCTCGGCTCCCTGACTGGTAGTGTGTGCGACCTCCCCCCGCCTCCTCCGATGAAGACCTGTCACTTAACGGCGACGTGGAGGAGAGGTGGGGGCGTGGAGGGCCGGGTGGCCCAGGTGGGGCGGAGGCTGTCCGCGGAGTCAGCTGCCTGCTGTCTTGAGTCCGGCGGCGGGGGGCGTTCCTTGGGGTAAGATGGTATTGCCAGGCTTCCGGAGGCTGGGCAGGACTGAGGGGACCCCAGCCTTGCCCCCCGCATTTTCTTGCTTTCCTTCTGCTCTAAAGTCGACCTCATTGCAAGCTTCCCTCCTGTTCTGCCTCCCCCGCCCTCTGCTTTTTCCCTTGGAGGAAGATGCCACCGTCTGATATAGGCGAGGGGAGGGAGAGGAAGATGAGAATATTGCCGTAGAAGAGGCTGGGGGAAATTGCTCGGGCGTCTGCCCAGTGCAATGCTTTGTGAGGGGCGGAGGAAGAGAGAGGGCATGCTGTTTTTGCTAGATTTGTATTCAGGACCCTTAGGGGTCCTGGGACCCAGCAAACGATTGTGTGTGTGTGTGTGCGCGAATATTCTTTTTCCAGGAGTACCATATGCTTTAACAACCTTGTATGGTAGTTTCTTTATACCATTCTCTTTATTCTTCTGAAGATAATTTTAGGGTGGGATGAGTGCTGTGTCATTTTCTTTTTTTAAGTTGAAATATCGTGTCGCCGTCTGTTCGCAAGATCCGAAGGACTGCTGTCCATAATGATCTCATTCTCATCAGAGCTTATAGCATTCTCTTTGCCGCTTACTTTGCAAATAATCATATTTTGTCACGTGGTATTTTTAATTGTCATGTTATTTAACTTTTCATGCGTTTGTCATATCTCCCAACTCTCTAATCTCCTTGAGGATTTCTAATCCTCTCAAATAACTTAATACTCATAACATTTCCTACAAATACCAATTAAATGTCTCTTATATGCTTAGTTTTATGGTGGGAATACAAAGATGAATGAGGGGAGTATTTAATACTGTTCGGCACATGATTGGTATTTAATATTAGTCATTGACCTTTGTTTGGCAGTACTTAGAATGTAGAAATTGTCTTAGTATTTAGCAAAGAATATATAGATTTCAAAATTCTGTCAAGCATTGTCAATTCTCAGTTTATGAAAGGATAGTTAATTGGAAATAGTGAAATGCTGAGACAGTCGTAAGTGTGCTGAAGGTTCCTATGATTGAGCATATGCTCAATATATCGTAAATACGTTCATAAAATTGCTTAATGTGCTCCAGGTGCTTATTATTGCAGTGTACACACCTTAAATATTCTGTATATAAATTTTGATTAAGTATTTTTCCAAAAGTAGGTTATCCCAGTAGACAGTTGGCTGTGGCAGAAATTTGTAATTGGGCTCTTAAAATCTTTCCTTTTGGGGCGTCAAATTTGTGCTAAGCCAAGACTAACTCTTTTTCCAGTGAGTTTATTATCATTTTGATGTATCAATTACTGTCCTTAGCTGAAAAGTCTAAGATGTTTTTCTGTCAAAAAATTTATTTAATGTGCATGGATGTTAAAATTGCAGATATTTAGTTTGATACTTAGATCTGTGGTTTCTAAGGGAATTAGAGTACTCAAGTTGCTTAACCTCTTTTGTAACACTCCTGCAACTTCAGTTTCAACTTCTTACTGAGGTAATTTTAGCTAATAGATTTCTTTTTTAATGTTGTAAAAGTAATATTTGCTCATGTGAAAATTTCAGTTTGCACGAAATTGAAAATTCCTCCTTCCTGGTTATTTCACTGTTCCTAAAAATCCTTCGAAAGGTATGAACATTTGATTATGTTGATGTTGAAGTGAAAAAGGATCTGCAAATTAGAAATGGGAACGAATTAAGGAAATTACAATTTTAATGGTTTTTCAAAGGAAATGAGATTCATAATGAATTGTTTTATTGCTTGTTCTTGTTTGCTAGCTGCCCAAATGCAATGTACCAGAAATGGAATGGCTTTTAAAAAAGGAAATTTAATAAGTTGCTAGTTTACAGTTCTAATGCTGAGAAAATGTCCCAATTAAAACAAGTTTATAGAAATGTCCAATCTAAGGCATCCAGGGAAAGATACCTTGCTTCAAGAAGACTGATGACGTTCAGGGTTTCTCTCTGAAGTGGAAAGGCACGTGATGAACACTGAGTCATCTGCTAGCTTCATCTCCTGGCTTCCTGTTTCATGAAGCTCCCTGAGAGGCATTTTCCTTCTCCATTTCCAAAGGTTACTGGCTGGTGGGCTCTCTGCTTCTCGTGGCTTTGTTGTTCTGCTCTCTCTTAGAATCTCTCTCATTCTCTAAAATGTTTCCTCTTTTATAGGATTCCAGTAAACTAATCAAGACCCACCCAAATGGGTGGAGACACTTCCACCTAATCCAGTTTAACAACCACTGTTGATTAAATCACATCTCCAGGGGGGATGATCTAATTACAGTTTCAAGCATACAATGCTGAATAAGGATTAGAAGAAACTATTACCTTTACAAAATGGGATTAGGATTAAAACATGGCTTTTCTAGGGTACATACATCATGTCAAACCAGCACAATACTTCTATACTAATTTATTGAAAATATTTACTGTTATTTTTAATTACAAGACATCATAATAAAAACATAGTTTTAAATGACTTAGACTGGAATGGTTACTATCTTAATATCTTAGTTTATATTATAATGAGAACTCTGTCACTGAGCTACCATGGCCCGCCTAATGAAATTGCTCTTTAGTAACTTAGAACAGTAGTTCTAAAACTTCAGTATCTTCAAAATTTTCAGAATCACCTGGAGAGCTTGTTAAAAGCAGATCACTAGTGCCCAACAATTTGTATTTCTATTAAGTTTCCAAGTGATGCTGATTCTGCTGGTCCAGGAACCACTGTCTTTGAGAAATGAAAATGACAGCATTAAACTTTGCCACCATTTTAGTGGAAGCTTTTTTTTTTCCTGCATTTTTCACCTTTTTATTCATAAGTTCCCCAGGCTGTAGACATAGTCTTTTTTTTTTAATGATCATTAAAATACTTCAGTGTTTATTCAGGACCAATCCAATAATAGAACTTTTCCCCAGTGAAAGCATACAAAAAAAAATTGTATTAAGGCTGTCCAAACAATTTGAATGAATTTAATGGTTACTTTATGGGGTGGATTTTCAAAACAACATCTTTCATCAGAATGCTAAAGTTTGGTGGGAAAGTATAGACCCACTTTTTTTTTTTTTAACTGATTTCTTCCTTCATTTATTCAGTAATTTTAATTTTTTATTGTAAAAATTAACATATATCCAAAAAGCAATAAATATCAGAGCACACCACAACACTTAGTTGTAGAACAGATTTCAGAGATTTACTTCTAGCTGCTCCAGGACATGGGAGACTAAAAGAAGTATCAATATAATTATTCAGTAGACATACTCACTTGTTAAATCCTGCCTTTTCTGCTGTAACTCCACCTTCCCCTTTGGTCTTTGTCCCAATCTTTAGGGGTATTTGGGCTGTGCCCATTCTAACTTTTTCATGTTGGAAAGAGCTGTTGATAATAAGGGATGGGAGATGGAACTAGTTAATGTTCCGAAGAGGCTTGCCCCTCTGGGTTTCAGGATTTAACTGGCCTGGGAACCCACCTGGAAGCTGTAGATTTCCAGAAAGTTATCTTAGTGCAGGGAACCTTTGTAGAGTCTCAGATAAAGCCCTAGGTGTTCTTTAGGGTTGGCAGGAATGGTTTTAGTTGGGGGTCACCAAACCATGATTAATAGCAATGTCTAGCTGAAGCTTGCTTACAAGTAGCCTCCAGAGTAGCCTCTCGATGCTATTTGAACTCTCTCAGCCAATGGTACCTTAGTTGTTACAGTTCTTTTCCCCTTTTGGTCAGGAAGGCAATGTTAATCCCATGGTACCAGGGCCAGCTCATCCGTGGGAGTCAACTCCCACCTTACCAAGCAGACTTTCATCCCTGGATGTCATGTCCTACGTAGGGGGACAGGAATGATTTCATTTGCTGAGGTGGACTTAGAGAGAGAGGGGGGCCACATCTGAGCTACAAAAGAGGTCTTCTGTAAGTAACTCATGCATACCTATAGGTAGGCTAAGCTCTACACTACATAAATAAGCTTCACAAGAGCAAGCCTCAAGATCAAGGTTTTGGCCTACTGACTTGGGAGTTCCTAATGTTTAAGACATTATCAGGGGTTTCCCCAGTAATAAAGTTTAATAGTTCCATATTTTTTCTCCCATTGCTCAAGGGATTTTGCCAATACCTTTAACTATCTGTTCAACATACTCTGGGATATATCCAGACATTACATAAAGTTATATGGGATTACAAGCCTTCATTTCCATTGTGGGCTCCCTGTGTTTGGGTTGTTTATATGATCTGTCCAGGTAGATTGAGTAGGATTACATGCTACAGAAAATTTAGATTCTGGACAAAATAAACTTCTCTTCCTTTAGTGTCATAGAGTAGATGAAGTTCTAAAATTCAGACAATTAGACTCACATTTGATGGCATAAATATTTCAAAATGTTGAGACTTGTTTTTTTCCTAAGTCTTTCTGTTTGAAATTTGTACCAGAAATTGATATGAAAATAAATTATAAAACAGTCAGGAGAAAACGTATGTTTTGAATGACAACAGTTTCACTGCCTTATAATCATTTCTTTAGTACAGATTAAAAATCTTTTTATAGCCTTGGTTCCAAGATCATGCATTTCATTTTTTTAAAATTTATTTATTTATTAATTTAAAAAATTAACAAACGAACTAAAACATTGACATGTGATCATTCCATTCTACATATATAATCAGTAATTCACAATATCATCACTTAGTTGCATATTCATCATTTTTTAGAGCATTTGCATCAATTCAGAAAAAGAAATAAAAAGATAACAGAAAAAGAAATAAAACAAAAACAGAAAAAAAAGATTATACATACCATACCCCTTACTCCTGACGTTCATTAATCACTAGCATTTCAAACTAAATTTATTTTAACATTTGTTCCCCCTATTATTTATTTAATTTTATTCTTTATAATTTTTTCTTAATTAAAAAAATTACAAGAAAGAAATGCAAACATCCTTAATATATACTCATTCTATTCTACATATATAATCAGTAATTCACAATATCATCACATAGTTGTGTAATCATCATCATGATCATTTCTTGGAACATTTGCATCTATTCAGAAAAAGAAAGAAAATGAACACAGAAAAAAAATTTATACATACCATACCCCATACCCCTCCCTTTCACTGATCACTAGCATTTCAAACTAAATTTATTTGAACATTTGTTCCCCCTATGATTTATTTTTATTCCATATGTTCTACTCGCTGTTGACAAGGTAGATAAAAAGGAGCATCAGACACAAGGTTTTCACAATCACACAGTCACATTGTGAAAGCTATATCATTATACAGTCATCTTCAAGAAACATGGCTACTGGAACACAGCTCTACATTTTCAGGCAGTTCCCTCCAGCCTCTCCATTACATCTTAACTAACAAGGTGATGTCTACTTAATGCGTAAGAATAACCTCCAGGATAACCTCTCGACTCTGTTTGGAATCTCTCAGCCATTGACACTTTGTCTCATTTCTTCCCCCTTTTGGTCGAGAAGGTTTTCTCAATCCCTTGATGCTCGGTCTCTGCTCATTCTAGGGTTTTTCTCAGTCTCTTGATGCTGAGTCTCAGCTCATTCTGGGATTTCTGTCTCACGTTGCCAGGAAGGTCCACACCCCTGGGTGTCATGTCCCACGCAGATATGGGGAGGGTGGTGAGTTTGCTTGTTGTGTTGGCTGGAGAGAGAGGCCACATCTGAGCAACAAAAGAGGCTCTCTTGGGGGTGACTCTTAGGCCTAAATTTTAAGTATGCTTGATCTATCCTTTGTGGGGTTAAGTTTCATATGAACAAATCCCAAGACTGGGGGCTCAACCTATAGCTTTGGTTGTCCACACTGCTTGTGAGAATATCAAGAATTCAACTTGGTTTTCATGTGCCTTTTAGCCATTTGTATTTCCTCTTCTGAGAAGTGTCTGTTCATGTCTTTTGCCCATTTTGTAATTGGGTTGTTTGTCTTTTTGTTACTGAGTTGAACAATCTCTTTGTATATTCTGGTTACTAGACTTTTATCAGATATATCGTTTCCAAGTATTGTCTCCCATTGTGTAGGCTGTCTTTTTGCTTTCTTTACAAAATTTTTTAATGCACAAAAGTGTTTAATTTTATGAACTTCCCATTTGTCTATTTATTTCTTCAATGGTCATGCTTTGGTTGTAAGATCTAGGAAACCACCTCCTATTAAAAGGTTTATAAGATGTTTCCCTACATTTTCCTCTAAAAGTTTTATGGTCTTAGATCTAATGTTTAGGTCTGTGCTGATTTGAAATGATATATGTACCCTAGAAAAGCCATGTTTTAATCCTAATCCCATTTTGTAAAGGCAGCTGTTTCTTCTAATCCCTATTCAGTATTGCATGTTTTAAACTGTAATTAGACCATCTACCCGGAGATTTGATTTAATCAAGAGTGGTTGTTAAACTGAATTAGGTAGAAGTGTGTCTCCTCCCATTTGTGTGGGTATTGATTAGTTTCTAAATTCCTATAAAAGAGGAAACCTTTTGGAGAATGAGAGATTCAGAGAGCAGAGCAGAATGACATAGCCATGAGAAGCAGAGTCCAGCAGCCAGCGACCTTTGGAGATGAAGAAGAAAAATGCCTCTTGGGGAGCTTCATGAAACAGGAGCCAGGAGAAGCAGCTAGCAGATGATGCCATGTTCACCATGTGCCCTTCCAGATGATAGAGGAACCCTGACAGTGTTCGTCATGTGCCTTTCCAGATGAGAGAGAAACTCTGACTGTGTTCACCATGTGCCCTTCCACTTGAGAGAGAAACCCTGAACTTCATCAGCCTTCTTGAACCAAGGTATCTTTCCCTGGATGCCTTTGATTGGGCATTTCTATAGACTTGTTTCAAATGGGACATTTTCTCAGCCTTAGAACTGTAAACTAGCAACTTACTAAATTTCCCTTCTTAAAAGCCTTTCTGTTTCTTGTATATTGCATTCTGGCAGCTAGCAAAATAGAACACTGCCACATCGCTTTACTCATTTATTACCTCTAGTAGTTTTGCTGTGGATTTTTGGGGGTTTTCGATGCATAGTCGAAAACTATTTCGAAACAGTGAGAGTTTTACTTCTTCCTTTCCAATTTTGATACCTTGTATTTCTTTTTCTTGTCTAATTGCTCTGGCTAGAACTTCCAATGGAATGTTGAATAACAATGGTGATAGTGGACATCCATGTTTCTTCCTAATCCTAGGTGGAAAGTTTTCAGTTTTTCCCCATTGAGGATGATGTTAGCTGTGGGTTTTCATATATTCCCTTTATCATATTGAGGAAGTTCCCTTCTATTCCTATCCTTTGAAGTATTTTCAACAAGAAAGGATGTTGAATTTTTTCAAATGCCTTTTCTGCATCAATTGAGATGATCATGTGTTTTTTCTGCTTTGGTTTGTTGACATGGAGTATTACATTAATTGATTTTCTTATTTTGTACCATCCTTGCATAGTTGGGATGAATCCTACTTTGTCATGGTGTATAATTCTTTTTTGTTGTTATTGTGTTGCTTTGTTTTGTTTGCATGGGCAGGCACTGGGAATTGAACCTGGGTCTCCGACGTGGCAGGCGAGAACTTTGCCTTCTGAACCACTGTGGCCCTCCCAGTGTATATTTCTTTTAATCTGGTGCTGAATTCGATTCGCGAGAAGCTTGTTGAGGATTTTTGCATCTATATTCATTAGAGAGATTGGTGTGTAATTTTCTTTTCTTGAAATATCTTTGGCTGGCTTTGGTATGAGGGTGATGTTGGCTTCATAGAATAAGTTCGGTAACCTTCCCTCCTCTTCAATTTTTTTTGAAGAGTTTGGGCAGGAGTGGTACTAATTCTTTCTCGAATGTTTGGTAGAATTTACATGTGAAGCCATCTGGTCCTGGACTTTTCTTTTGGGGGAGTTTCTTAATGATTAATTCAATTTCTTTACTTGGATTGGTTTGTTGAGGTCGTCTGTTTCTTCTCGAGTCAATGTTGGTTGTTGATGATGCCTTTCTAGGAAGTTGTCCATTTCATGTACATTGTCTAGTTTGTTAGCATAAAGTTGTTCATAGTATCCTCTCATTACGTCCTTTATTTCTGCGGGGTCAGTGGTTATATCTCCTCTTCCAATTTTGATTTTATTTATTTTTATCTTCTCCCTTCTTTTTGTCACCCTCGCTAAGGGTCCATCAATCTTACTGATTTTCTTAAAGAACCAACTCCTGGTTTTGTTGATTTTCTTGATTGTTTTCATGTTCTGAATTTCATTTATTTTCACTCAAATCTTCGTTATTTCCTCCTTTTGTTTGCTTTGGGGTTAGTTTGCTGTTTTCTTTTGTTCTTCTACATGGACAGTTAATTCCTCAATTTTTGCTCTTCTGTTTTGATATAGGCATTTAGGGCAATAAATTTCCCACTTAGCACTTCCTGTGTTACATCCCATAAATTTTGATAAGTTTTGTTTTCATTCATTTGCATTGAGATAGTAAATTTACTGATTTCTCTTATAATTCTTTCCTTGACCCATTGGTTGTTTAAGAATGTGTTGTTGAGCCTCCATATATCTGTGAATTTTCTGTCACTCTTCCTATTATTGATTTCCGACTTCATTCCTTTATGATCTGAGAAGTGTTTTGTATGATTTCAATCTTTTTGAATTTATTGAGACTTGCTTTGTGATCCAGCATATGGTCCATCCTTGAGAATGATCCATGAGCACCTGAGAAAATGGTGTTTCCTGTTGCTGTGGGGTTAAATGTTCTATGAATGTCTGTTAAGTCTAGCTCATTTATTGTATTATTCAAATTCTCTGTTTCTTTATTGATCCTCTGTCTAGATGTTCTGTCTATTGATGAGAGTAGGGAACTGAAGTCTCCAACTATTATGGTAGATGTGTCTATTTCTCCTTTCAGTGTTTACCTCATGTATTTTGGAGCATTCTGGCTCAGTGCATAAATATTTATGATTGTTATGGCCTCTTGTTGAATTGTTCCTTTTATTAGTATATAGTGTCCTTCTTTGTCTCTTTTAACTGTTTTACATTTGAATTCTAATTTGGTGGATGTTCATATAGCCTCTCCTGATCTTTTCTGATTGTTATTTGCATGAAATATCTTTTCCCAATCTTTCACTTTCAACCTATATTTATCCTTGTGTCTAAGATGCATTTCCTGTAGACAGCATATAGATGGGTCCTGTTGTTTTTTAACCCATTCTGCCAGTCTATGTCTTTTGATTGGAGAGTTTAATCCATTAACATTTAGTGTTATTATTGAAAGGGCAGTACTTTCTTCTCCCATTTTGCCGCTTGGATTTTATATGTCATATCTAATTTTTCTTCTTTTTACCTTTACTGATAGTCTTCATTTGTACACTCTTCTCCACAGCTCTCTCTCCTGTTTTTTGTTGTCTGTCTCTGGTGCTCCCTTTAATATTTCTTGCAGAGCCGGGAAACTACTTTTTTAGTAGTAAAAAAAAACAACATAATTTTTGGCTCTTCTGGTGATTGTCTTTACATCTCTATATCATATTTAAATGATTTGTTGTTTTATCCATGTTGAACACTTGCTGACCTGCCAAGATGACAGTTTACATACCTACAAATCTTCTCCCCTCCCCCATTGTAACTAGATCATAATTTCTGTTTCCTCTTTCCTGGTTACCTTTGTAACTTTGAGTCATATACTTTAAACCTCTTCTCTTGTTTCCTAATCTGTCAACTGACATTACCTCTTAACACCTCCACTTTATATGAAAGGAGTTTAAAGAGCCCTCCTTTAGTTTTACAGCTAATCAGCATTTTTTTTATTTTGTCAAAGTTTTGTTTTAAAGTAATGAGGTCTTCTTCACTTTATTTTTTGGTTTTAAAAGTTGAAAATAAAGAAACAGCATTTATAATTATGACTGTCAGCACTCTTAAGAGGTATGTAGTATGCTATGATTTCTTAAAATAAATTTTAAATTAAAAAAAGTTTATGTTTTGTTGAAAACTAAATGTACATATATAACAAAATTTTTCATTTCAACTACTTTTATTTGCATATTTGGTCTGTAAACATACAAATTCTTTAATAAATATATTTGAAATAACAAACTAAAATATATAGTAAATATAAAATATAGGCATAATATTTTCACTTCATATTAAACCGTTTCTTACCTATCACAGGTAAAAGTTCAAACAACAAAAGTAAAAGCAGATGCAAATAAAATTAAAACATTTGTGCTTCAGAAGACATCATAAAGTAATACAAAAAGCAAACCAGCTAATGAGAGAAATATTTGAAAACTATACATAATAAGTAATATCCAAATTATTTTAAAAATGCAATTCAATAATTAAAGGACAAAACAGCAATTTAGAAATGTACAAAAAACCATATAGGCATTACTCTGAAGAAGATATACAAATGCTTGTTAAGCACATGAAAAGATTCTCAGCATCATTTGTCATATGGGAATGCTAATCAAACCAAACTCAGATAACACTTTATATCACTTGTATGGCTTTAATAAATAATATAGATGATAACAAGTAATGATGAAGATGTGAAGAAATTAAAATCTTTCACAGTGATGGTTAGAATGTGAAATGGTACAGATGCTTGCAAATCGATCTGGCAGTTCCACAATGGTTAAACAGAATTACCATATATCCCTAATTTATACTAATGTTTAAACGAATTGAAGGCATAACTCCATCCAATTACTTGATCATGGATATTCATAACAGCATTATTAACAGTAACCAAAAAGTGGAAACAATCCAAATGTCCACCAACTATAGAATAAACAAAATGTATTATATACATAAAATGGAATATATTAACTAAAAAATGCAGTTCTACAGTTGCAATTAAATAATTTCTTTCAATAAGGGCATGATCATGGTAGATGATTTCAAGCCTCAAATGCAGCTGTAGCCCCATCCAACAACTGATGTCAGACTTTTGAGACCTTGAACAAAGCACCCATGTAGTCCATGCTTGAATTTCTATTAAGTAAAATTGTGGGATATAAGTGTATATTTTAAGCTGCTAAATTTGTGATAATTTTATATAGTGATAGAAATACACTATCACTATATAAATATACACAAGGGATGTTGCAACAGATTTTTTTTTAATTAAAAATTTTTTTTTGCATACTCATCATCATGATCATTTCTTAGAACATTTGCATTAATTCAGAAAAAGAGAGAAAAAGACAACAGAAAAACAAAACGAAAACAGAAAAAAAAAACCACACACACCATACCCCTTACTCCTCCCTTTCATTGATCACTAGCATTTCAAATTAAATTTATTTTAACATTTGTTCCCCCATTATTTATTTTTATTCCATATGCTCTACTCACTGTTGACAAGGTAGATAAAAGGAGCATTAGACACAAGGTTTTCACAATCACACAGTCACATGGTCAAAGCTATTTCATTATACAATCATCTTCAAGAAACATGGCTACTGGAACACAGCTCTACATTTTAGGCAGTTCCCTCCAGCCTCTCCATTACATCTTGACTAACAAGGTGATATCTACTTAATGTGTAAGAATAACCACTAGGATAACCTCTCGACTCTGTTTGGAATCTGTCAGCCCATTGACACTTTATTTTGTCTCATTTCACTCTTCCCCCTTTTGGTCGAGAAGGTTTTCTTAATCCCTTGATGCTGAGTCCCAGCTCATTCTAGGATTTCTGTCCCACATTGCCAGGAAGGTCCACATCCCTGGGAGTCATGTCCCACGTAGACAGGGAGAGGGTGGTGAGTTGGCTTGTTGTATTGGCTTGAGAGAGAGGCCACATCAGAGCAACAAAAGAGGCTCTCTTGGGGGTGACTCTTAGGCCTAATTTTAAGTACGCTTGACCTGTCCTTTGTGGGGTTAAGTTTCATATGAACAAACCCCAAGACTGGGGGCTCAGCCTATAGCTTTGATTGTCCACACTGCTTGTGAGAATATCAAGAATTCGACTTGGGGAAGTTGAATTTTCCCCCTTTCTCACCATTTCCTGAAGGAGACTTTGCAAATGCTTTTTTATTTACTGCATTTGAACTACTTTTAAGTTATAGTTCAGGACATTAATTATTTGTACATCACTGCCTTCCACTAGTAAAAGTTTCATCACTGGAAGGAAACAAACTTTTTTTTTCATACTTTTTTAAAATTAATTTTTAATTTTTTTAAAGAAATATAACAACAAAGAAACACAAACATTCTTAACATTCTTAGCATATGATCATTCCATTCTACATATATAATCAGTAATTCACAATATCATCACATAGTTGCATATTCATCATCATGATCAATTAGAACATTTGCATCAATTCAGAAAAAGAAATAAAAAGACCACAGAAAAAAATTCATACATACCATATCTCTTACCCCTCCCTTTCTTTTTTTTAAACTTTTTTTATTAATTAAAAAAATTAACAAACAAAACATTAAGATATCATTCCATTCTACATATACAATCAGTAATTCTTAATATCATCACATAGTTGCATATTCATCATTTCTTAGAGCATTTGCATCGATTTAGAAAAAGAAAAAGACAACGGAAAAAGAAATAAAACTATAATAGAGAAAAAAAAGATTATACATACCATACCCCTTACCCCTCGCTTTCATTTACCACTAGCATTTCAAACTGAATTTATTTTAACATTTGTTCCCCCATTATTTATTTTTATTCCATATGTTCTACTCTTCTGTTGATATAGTAGCTAAAAGGAGCATCAGACACAAGGTTTTCACATTCACAGAGTCTCATTGT